>OY856409.1:1185559248-1185836748 GCA_963693085.1 Alisma plantago-aquatica
TTAAAGACGTCGGTTATTAAACAAAAACTGATGCCATAACCCTTCCCACCACCGAAAACGCGCCAACAAGGGAACTATCGGCGTCAATTATTAAAGAAAACCAACACTATATCATGGTTAAAGACGTCAGTTATTAAATAAAAATTGACGCCATAACCCTTCCCGCCACCGAAAACGGAGCAGCAAGGGAACTATAGGCATCGGTTATTAAAGAAAACCGTCACTATATCATGGTTAAAGACATCAGTAATTAAACAAAAATTGATGCCATTATCCTTCCCGCCACCAAGCCAACAAGGGCACAAAGACGTCGATTTTTTACTAATAGCCGACATCGTATGTATTTGGTGTCGGTTTTATACAAATAATTGATGCCTATGTTCTATTTTTTTTCTTATCAGTTTGCAGGCATGTTGTATGGCTGATCAGTAGGATGCAGAATCTACAGTTCAATTCTGAACTGTAGGTTTACAGCATCCATTGATATCATCCAACAACAGGCCACAAACCTGCAAAGTCATTCACATTCAGACACATGTATTGATCAGATACATGTAGAAACATGCAATGTCGTTTACATTCACATTCAGTTCCATTCATTTCATGTCTTTCACATTCAGACACATGTAGAAACATTCATGTATTGATCAGAAAAAGTCATTCACATTCACACATATGACAATTCAGAAAAAGTCATTCACATTCACACAAAAATAATTATGAGAACAAAGTTTAGAAATATCATTCTTTATTCATCATTGTCATCATTGTCATCAGATACCCAATTATATTTCAAAATTCCCACTACTTGTAGAGATTTTGCCCATTCTCCTCTTACAACATCTAATTCCTCCCTCGTATAGGGAGTATGTACATCTAATAACTTTCCACCTATACTGAAGTCAATTTTAAACACCTATAAGGAGAATGATGTATATATATAATTAATAATATATAATAAGACTGATATATTTCATATTATCTAATGAGACTATATATAATACCTTATGTATAGTATCAATTTCCATTGTGGCATATTTGATGATTAGGTCCATAAAACACATCACATAGTAGGCACATGCCCAACCATTGTCTTGTATAGCACACTATTAATTAAAACATACAAAATATTCAAAAATACAAATAAGTATAGTTCACATAAATAATATATACATTGGAGTTGGGAAACTACTTTCACATTCTCCTAAATTAGTGGTTGATTCTTTTTCCTAGGGACCTTTCCTCTAACTTTTTTGAACTCTTGTTAAGCCCTACATGTTAATGTAACACATTAAATTACATAATGAAATAGTAATATAATAACAGATGTTAACGGATATAAAAATATGAAATATTTCTCACAGGAATAATGGCTTTTTCATTGTGTGTCCATATAATGTATTCAATTCGTTCCCCGTGTGATCTAGATAATAGATAGTGAACATCTTGGGGACAATAACTAGTAACTCCCAATGCCTACCACTACATGTAAGAAAGTTAAAAATTAATAACTCAAAATCCACAATAAAAATGTAATTTTCTTAAGTCCAAATTATAAGTAAAGTAAACTTACTCGACATTGAATGGAGGTATAATCACCGTCTTCTTATTTTTACCAAAATATTCAAAAGTAGCATAGTAGTATGAAGTAACTGAAGAAGGGACTGTATCTACAAGACAAATCAAAGATGGAATCAAAAATCCCACATGGGAAAATGCAAAATATGTACATATCATGTGTAAGTGGTTGTAAAACATGTATTATGTATGCATTAATATATAAGAAACCAGATCACCGTATATAAACAAGGTATACAGATGTATAAACAAGATCTCACCATATCCACAGCTCTATCATAGATGTGTTTAGCCAATCATAACGAAACAACTCTAAAATATCTTGTATAAATAGCTTGTTATCGTATGATTGACCTGCATTAATACGTATGCACTAATGCGTATGCAAAACTTGTTTTACGTATGTATTAATACGTATGAAAAACTTGTATAAATAGATTGTTATCATATGACTGAGCTACAACATCCTTAGGAATAGTAACATTTATAGGGCAATTTGAATCATGTTCGCCTATCCATAGTGCCATACCCCTACAATTAGGACCTAACGAGGCGTGTAGGTCCCTTGGAAGCCAACTTGGTACTTTAGGAGGTGGAGGTGGAGGCCGAGATGTAGCGGGTATCTTCCTTTTGACTTGTATATATAATTTCAGATCAATTGACTCATATATATACACTAACAAATTAACGTGATGTAAATTTATCACACAATATTAGTATAGACGACATCCGCTTTGGGCCACATTATCACTCTGCCTTCTGCCTCACCAAGCATTTCAAAATCTGGGTGGGCATATGGCAGTCGAAGATCCCTCCAATCGGGGAGTATATGTATTGGGCTCACACGAACCATACCAGCTGGTATTGGAGTCCCATGAAACATCTCCCCTAGAAGGGCTGGGTAAGCATGTGCCTCTGCAATGATATATTCTTGACTTTTTAGACGACATGGCTTCAACCCCTACAAATTTACGTAAAGAATGTTATATACAAATATACATAAACATGTCATCTTGAAAAGACTAGCTACTATATATGTCATAAACATACTTACAACAAACATTCTAGGTGGTGGGTCTACATGATTACTCCCAACCTCTGTAGTAGGAGAAGAGTGGCCCGCCACAAGTATTGTCTAAGTGGCAGTCTGAGACGCCTGCCACTTGCTAATTGCTTCATTGACTCTCTTATCAAGTGTTTCCTCAACTCTCCTATCAAGTGCTTCCTCGACTCTCCTTTCAATTAACTGATCTACCTATACATGGATAAAAGAAAATCTACCTTTTGATTATTGAATTTTCTTTCGCAATAACATTCTAAAAAAAGAATAAGTTACCTCAGCTTGTGAAAGTCCCACTCTTGGGACTGGTTTGCATTGTGATCGCCCAAAGAATGCTTTGATGCCCACACCAGTGCCTGCACCCCTAACACGTCCAGGATGCTCTAGGTTATCCAGAGTAACTATGATTTCATCCCTTGTGCCCTCAAGGATGAACTTTCCTTCCTTCCTCTGCTCGTGCATCTCCCGCTAATTGACATCAATAGAAATTGCTAAGTAAACATAACAATAATCAATATCGATTGATTGCTCTAAGAGTTGAATTTTACCATTTTTGCAGTCGCCTCAGTAGTTGTGGGCTTCGTTATATCTCCCTTCTTGTTTTGCCTCTCAGCTATCCACATAGCATGGCGAGGAAAAGGTGCGAGACCAATAGTAGAGGACTCCTGAGTAGCAGCAGACTGAGTAGCAGACTCTTCCTATAGTCTTTGGCAAATGTCTGCATAGCCTCTTGGACCCATTGTGTGGTCATGCACATTCAGTGCATGCCTTGCTCTTTGAGCATCGTTGATAGCCTTGTTAGTAAGCACATTGATTTGGTTAGTAACACTAAAGGTTAATCTGGAATAGGTGAATACATAAGAATGTATATTAATTAAATTGGGAGTGGAGCCTAATACCTTGAATTCATCTATTTTTCTTTGGGTAACAAACTCCTCCCAATCTTTAGTATCCAAGTAGTTCCATTGCTCAGTGGTTGCCTTCTGCCTAAATTTATTTTTTAAAGAGAATACAAACAAAAATTATTAGTGTAGAGTTAGTCAAAAAGTGATCAATGTCTAAAATTGGAAATCAATCAAGAACCTCTTCTCAGCATCGCATATGCAATATTAGGTGATATTTGTCCTATAGTTCCTTAGGACCCTCCCACAGTGTTTCATCACACATTTACGATGCAACTTTTCATCCAGATCAAATATACTCTGCAAAATAGAATTGTTATTAACTAGTATCCTAAAAATTAGTAATCTACAAAAATAGAATTGTAAATAATAATAACCCAAGCATAGTTCCTTCCATACTAAGCCTTTCTTTCCCTTAGGAACTTTATGCTAGGATTCAAAAATATGACTACAATGGTTGTGAGTAAGAACCCCAAGATATGAAATAAATGAGTTGCGGTTCACTCCAACTGGATTTTATGCATGATCGAAATCCAAAGCTAGTTTGGGTCCATTGTCCCTTTGTTGTAGTAACTTGTTCATCATTGTCATGCCCCTCACTTTCTCAATTTTTTTTGCTTCTCATCAAGTGCCCCAATTTCTTTAGGGGGTACATCACCAACCTAAAATTTGACAAAAAAACACACTTACAGGATATAACTATAAATGAACATATAGATAGAAACCTCAGTGATATATTTTTAAAACTTACATTGTGAGGCGGCACATTGACATCCTCACCCTCACGGTAATCATCAGCACAGTCATCAGGAGAATGCTCATCCATTTGAAAGTTCACATTCTCATTGTAAAGTTCACATTATAAAGTTGTAAAGTTCACATTCACATTGTAAAGTAATTCACATTGTAAAGTTCACATTCATAAAAATAAAACATATAAAAAATATAAATATGCATGCCTCTAATATTGTGATCTTTTATCAATTAACAATCCTTCATTGTGATCTCCGTGCACATACAAGTCATCATTAGCTTCAATATTTGGTGGTGTTAGAAACCCAACTGAGAATGGACTGGAGTCATCATACTTATCATAGTACTCTTCTTCATCTATAGGATCTTCAATGAACTATCTTTTACCATGAAGAACAACTGACCATTTATCATTTGCAAGATCATTGATATAAAATACTTATTTCGCATGTGATGCCAATATGAATGGTTCACCCCTCTCGCAAATCTTTTCAAGGTTCACTAATGTGAAACCCAATTCATCCACTATAACTCCTTTGGTGTTATCAACCCAATTACATTGAAAGAGCGGAATTCTGAAATCTACGGTTGTTGTGTAAAATATACAAGTGACCTTGCTCCAACTGCTCACGACTAATTACTTTCATATGTGATCCCAAAATTCCTTTGCCAAAATTCTCCTCAATATTCTTGTCATTAACAGGAGTTTCATTAGCACTCAAAAAGTCATTGAAAAAATCCATAACCTCTCTCACCACATAACCCTTAATAATACTCCCTTCATGCCGATAACGGTTTCAAACATCACCTTTAAAAATGCTCATGTATCGTTCAAAGGGATACATCCAATGCAAGAAAACTGGTCCCCACATTTTCACTTCCCTAGTCAAGTGGACAACAAGATGTACCATGATATCAAAGAACAAAGGAGGAAAATACATCTCAAGCTGACATAGGGTAACAACTACTTCTCTTTGCAATTTATCGAGAGTATCAGGGTCAATAACTTTGTTGCACAGACTGTTGAAAAAGAAATAAAGTCTGGTGATTGCAAACCTTACATGCTTCGGCAATATAGATCGAATTGCCACGGGCAATATTTGTTGCATTAGAGTGTGACAATCATGAGGTTTAAGACCTATCAACTTCAGATCTTTCATTGATACCAATGTACGGATGTTGGATGAGTAACCATGTGGCACCTTAACATTTACCAAGCATTGACAAAAAGATTTTTTCTCCTTTCTCAATAACATGTAACAAGCGGGAGGTAAGTATGTTCTTCGATCGCTACTAACTACTTCTGTTAATTCTTTCCTTATTCCCATTTCACATAGGTCCATTTTGGATTTTATCCCATCTTTAGTCTTACCTGGTATATTCAACAAAGTACCGATGACACTATCACAGGAATTTTTCTCAACGTGCATGACATCTATACAATGCCTAACTACCAAAGAACTCCAATAAAGAAGATCCCAAAATATTGACTTCTTCTTGAATAAAGATTTGTCACTCCGTGTGGCTATGTTTGTCAGTAAATACTAAATAGTAAATAAACCATGATTCCATATATCAAAGATTTGAATCAAAATGAAGCCTAATGGCACATTGGAAGAGTGAGAATATTATACTGCACTTGAAGGTTGAAGAAGAAATATATGAAAATCAACAGCAAGTCAACAGCACCTGTAACAACACAAATGCATAATTCAATTATATTATAATGTATTAATTAGGGGTCAATCTTGAAGTTTTAACTAGATCTTCATATATCAACATACATACTAGGTCATATTTCAAGTCAAGATTTAGTCATTTAATCACCTTAGGGTGCATACATGATTCACAAGGTATTTGGGTACACAAAGAATAATATATGTTACTGATTTAGGAGTTCACATAATTATTTTAGAAATAGAAGACCCACATTTTAGCTTTGGGCATGGACATTACATCACAAACCATCACATTACTACTGATTTCAAGTATAAAAGGGGTTTGATATAATAGAATACTAAGGTTCCCCAATTGACTTAAGGTATGACCATGCCTCACCATAAGGGGGTCATAATCATGCATATAAAGTCATACAGACAAACTATCAATAAGGGAGATGAGGGGCTGATAAGAGTGTCACTCATGACCACAAAGTTACTATTCTTCAAGTTAGGGTGATTATTGATGTCTTTAGAAGCATGATTGGCAATCTAGGGCAAAGTTCTTCATTTACATTCTAAGCATGTCACATGAGTGCATTAGCGTTCATCATTAAGCAAGGAGGGTGATAAGGATTCTCAATATATGTATTTGTTAAAAATAAGTTGTATTAGATAGACCCATAATGGAAGTGATCATTGAAAAAATACTAGACAATCATATTTTGTTCCATATACAATATTCAATTTAAATAAACACTCCCTTAGAGGAACCAGTATTAGGCACAAAGTCATGTATTAAATACTCTGGAAAAATATCCTGATTCAAGATCACAACTCCCATGCAGGTAGACATCAAATCCACTCTTAAAAATGTATTAAGGGACTAATCCAGTAGAAATGACACCAATACTAGGGTCGGGTCCGACAAGAACCCCTATAGAAATCGGCATTGGATATAATAAATGGAGATGGAGACCAGACTGAACGGTACTCCTAGCTACAATAGCACACACATAGAAAACAGGGGACCCTCATCGTCTAATGAATCGGGGCCAACGTTAGGCGATCTGAGAACGGGAAACAAACATCAACGGTGGTTCCATTACCTTTGATTGGCCCGTGACCAACCACAGTAGCATCGGCAGCTACGCAGGAAGAAGAGGAGTGGCAACGGCGGCAGCGGCAGTACGAGCGGCACATGGCACTGGCGCTAGGAGCGGCAGGTGGTAGTGGCGACAGGCGAGCAGTGTAGCGGCGGCAGGAGCAGTGTAGCGGCGGCAGGAGCAGTGTGGCAGAGAGGAATTGCCAGAGCCCTAACTCTTGAAATCGGGAATGAAATAGAGAAAGGGGAAGAGTCTTTCGCGCATGTTCTATAAAGTTAACCATCAACATCGGTTATTAAAAAAATTGACACTTAAAATACAAGGCATCGGTCACCACACAAAAACTGACACTTATGTTCAATGATAGTCACCGGTTCCAACTAAAAAATCGACGTCTATCTACATATGCCGACAAAAAAAAATGTTCTCAAATTATGACAATAGTCGTCAGTTACCGTAGAAAAACTGACGCCAAAGGGGGTGAAAATTTTTGCGAGGACAACGTGTGAAAACACATCAACGTCAGTTATTGCATGATAATCGACGATAAAAGTGGGATGTTTGCGGGACAATGCGTGGTTACAGAAAGTACATTGTATAGCTGGACAAATAAAAAAAATTTATATTTTGGTGTTTTTCTTTGTTAAGGTAAACTAATTACTTCTCTTCCCATCAATATGGTCAGATTTTATGTTTGGGTCATTAAAAGTTGATCTCGACAAAGAGTTATTCAAGTTCAAAGTTCCTCTATGATCTCTCCATGTTTTTCCTCTAACATACATGCACAAAGAAGATTTGATCACCATAAAGAGTTTTATAAATAACTTCTATCATCATTTATTTTGATGTTTTTATTTTGTGTTCTACCAGCACAACTAGACTGACTTCATGGATGTTTGTTCGACTTCTTGGGGCGGCGGCATTTAGATTGATTGAAGAAAATATTGATGTTGTTTTATTTTTACAATTTAGACAGACATGTAACAAGTCAGTCTAGTTTGACTTGTGAAACTGACTTGTTGAAAATCAGCATATCTTTTTTTTTTGCTACAGAAATCAGCGTACACACTTTGATCCCAATGGTGGGTCCTCACATTGGAAAAAGAAAAATGAATTATGTCAAAGACTCTTAAAAGTTGATCTTTGCCCCTCTACAACAGTCTCTATAGATCCCTGAACCCTTCTATGATTCTTACTACATCTATATTATACTAAATCTTCATCATTACCATAATTGTGCATTACTTATGGATCTAAGAGGTGTTTTCATGTTCATTCTTCTTTCAATTTTTGTATATATTCCATATTTTCATATTTTCAACATTTTTTATTGTAGATATCACTCAACCAAAGAACAACCACAATACATAAAATTGTTGTGCAACAATATCTTTATAATTCATATTAGTTGACAATAAATCATATAATCAGAGTGGTAGAATTTGACTAGAGTCCAAACAAAGTATAGGGTCTCACTCACATGAATATCAAAAATTAATTTCTATTTATCTAAGAGGGCACAACTCTATGCACATGAGAAAACCCTACAAGAAATTTTGGTGAAAGGATGTTGTAGCTTTAAAAACACAAATCAATTATCATTGCAAAAGAATTGACTTGAAAAACATCTACTGCACCTATAATCATCATTGCTAAATAGTAAGCATTATAATACTTATCCACATTATTTATAATATACTAATGAATGAACTCTTTCTATTTCTAGGGAGTCAAAGATGTGGATTGACCAGAAACTACCATAAGTTCAAAAGTAGCAGGACTGGTATCTAACAATTTTGATATACTTGCTAAAATATGAACTCTAGTTCGAGGAAGTGGCTCATTCCCATCTACATGAACAATCAACAATGAAAAATGAAGAAGATGTAATCAACTACTTGTTCTTCTCTCTACTAATCTAGTAGTTCTTATTCTTCTCATTACAAATTACTTCATTATATGTATATATAAGTAAACTAAAGAACTATCTAGGGAGTTGTGGCTTAGTGGTAGAAGCATGTTCTCTGTAGAGTAGGGACCCGAGTTTGAAACTTCTTGATAGTTTTCTTGGTCTTTGTGTGATTTACATGTTCCCTCTATTGTACAAGTTGGTGAGGGGAACTTGGGTCTCAACTGCAGCCACATGTAATTAAAATAATCAACTAAAGAATCATGATTATATAAGAGAGCCTTTTTGATAAAGAAAACAAAAATTATTACCTCCAAACATGGAGACATTTGGTTTGTATAGAATGAAACTAGTCCTATAAGAAAATTGTAGTTACTTATGAATATGATACAAGTTATATCTACAAATATAGTTATGGGAATTCCACTGTAAAACTTTGTCGAAAAAATTAGTATACTTTCTAATAGATAATTGAAATTTGTATTCTTATACATACCCCTTTATTAATATTTGTCAAGGGGCAAGGGAGTAGCCCAGCGGTGCGACTCAACAATCCAAGATGAAGGGACCCGGGTTTGACTATGGTTGCGTAACCCTCAGGATGCAACAAGGCCACACGTTCTTGAGAGCGTCACGGTGCCCCATGTCTGTGGCTGGTTCCGGGATTTACCCTTGGCTGGGTGGGGTCCAATAGTAGTCGATCACGGGAGGAGTTCGTCATTATTAAAAAAAAATTGTCAAGTTTTCTTTCATACCACAAATGAGAACTAAAACTACAACAAACCCCGTTGTGTGGGTAGCCGAGGAGGACCTGATTTTATATCCACGGGGGTGATACCTCGTCCACACAAAAAAATAAAAGATAAATTAAAGAACCATGACTACATAGGAGAGCATCTTTTTGATAAAACAAATAAAATTTGTTACCTCCAAGCAGCAAGACATGTGGTTTAGATAACATGCAATATGTCCTACAAGGAAAACACATTTACTTATGAATATGGTATAAGTTATGTCTCCCAATATAGTTGTGGGAAATCAGTTGTGAATCTTTGCTGAGAAAATTTGTTCATTCTTTAATAGATCATTGACCTTTGATATTGTTATACATACCTCCTTTATTGATATATTTCAAGTTTTCTTTCATACTTAAAATATATATCTAAATGACTAAGACTGCAAGGATCCTCGTTGTGCAGGTTGGCAAGGAGAACTTGGGTTTACACTATCAGGAGGCTCAATCTCAGGCACGGGGGCGGTTTCACATCATAAAAAAAATAAAGAACCATAATTATGTATGAAGAGCATCTTTTTGTAAAAGCAAACAAATTATGTTTCCTTCAAGTAGCAAGACATGTGGTTTATATAGCATGCAACTAGTCCTACAAAGAAAACACATATTCTATTGAATATGATACAGTTGTCTACCAATATAATTATGGAAAATCCAATGTGAAACTTTTTTGGAAAAATTAGTGTGTTCTTTAATAGATCATTGACTTTTGATATTATTATACGTAACCCCTTATTGATATTTGCCATTTCTTCCATACTTTAAATGATGAAGATCCAAATGAATAAAACTAAAACAGCCCTTGTTATGCGGGTAGGCAAGGAGGACTTAGGGTTTACACTGTTCGGGGAGTCACAATAGAGGTCATGGGAGTGGTTCCACAACTCAAAAAAAATAAACTACAGAACCATAACTACGTAGAAGACCATCTTTTTGACAAAGAAAACAAGATTTGTTGTGGTTTATGTACCATGCAACTTGTCCTACATTGAAAAACATTTACTTATGTATATCTACCAATATAGTTTTGGAAAATCCACTGTGAATCTTAGCCAAGAAAATAAGTACATTTTTAATAGATCATTGACCTTTTATATCTTATGCATGCACACCCCCTTTAATAATATTTGTCAAGTTTTCTTTCATACTTCAAATGACAAAGATCTAAATGACTAAACTACAAGGGGCCCCATTGTGTAGGTAGGCGAGGGAAACTTGGGGTCTCAATCTCAGCCATGAGGGTGGTCCCACGCTATTAAAAAAAAATTGTAGAACCACGACTATGTAGGAGAGCATCTTTTGGTAAAGAAAACAAAATTTGCTACCTCCAAGCAGCAAGATATGTGATTTATATAGCATGCAACTAGTCTTATAGGGAAAATACATTCACTTATAAATACGAGACAAATTATATCTACTAGCTATGAAAAATCCATTGTCAAACTTTGTCAAGATAATCAACGAATTCTTTAATAGATCAGTGGCCTTTGATGTTCTAATACATTACCTCTTTATTTATATTTGCCAAGTTTTCTTCCATACTTCAAATGACGAACAACTAAATCAATAAAATTGCAGCAACCCTGTTGTGCAGGTAGACGAGAAGGACTTGGTCCAGTTTGGTTCAAGATCGAGATTATGAAATATGGACCGGGTTGTCAATAGATCTGGTTTAATTTAACTGGATTCGGTCTGGTTTGTGTTTAGCAGCTCATCCCACTGCAAACACTCATTAGATTGGACTGGCCTCGTAACTTGTGTTTTTCAATCTTACATATAAAACAAAATCACACAAAAGAAATAGTTAGATTAGGACTGTGATATGAAATCATGTTCATAGAAGGACTGACTTGACCTGGATTAGAAGATTACGGAACTCAAAACGGACCATGTTATTCTCATTTCTGCCAAATAAAACAAGACTCGAATAGTTAGTCAGGATTAGCGTCTACATGGCACAAAAAGATAGCGGCTAGTCGGCTAGTTTGGATCGCATCCCGCACCAAATAGCACCTTGGGGTTTACACTATTGGGGGGTTTTCCTCAATTGCAGCCACTAGGGGGTCCACGTCATAAAAGAATACAAAAATAAATTGAGTAACCATGACTACGTAGGAGAGCATCTTTTTGATAAAGCAAACAAGATTTGTTACCTACAAGCAGCAAAGCATGTGGTTTTGTATAGCATGCAACTAGTCCTATAAGGAACATATATTACTTCTTTGTTGTATTTCAAATCAAAAGGCAAAGGTTTAGTCCCATATTGCTTGTGGTGGAGACTTCCCTCCTCCATATATATGGACCCTTGTCCATGGTATAATTGAGGAATAAAAGGGAATAGGCCCTACGCATGCGCATGGTGGGCCTTGCCAATGGGGTTTGGGCCGGCCCGGTCCGGAAACCCTTTAATCGGGCGCGTCGGCGCACGTCGCATCCCGCGCGCAGGGGGGGCACAAATCCGGCCTCCCGGAGCCCCTTGTGCGGGCGCGGCTCCGGCTTGGTTTTGCCTTTCGGTTCATTGAACCAATTTTTAACCGGGGCCGCTGCAATGCATCCGTTCGTTTGGCAGTTCCAAACCGCAACGCGTTTACAACCGAACGCATCCTTTCACGCTTCTTTTCTTGGTTATTTATGTTTGTTTTTCGCTATCGTTTGACATAACAGAAACACGATCTTTTCCGCTCGTTTTTTTGTTTAATTGAAAAACTTCCCAGTTCTTAGAAGAATTATAAGAATAATTTAAAACATAAACGAAAGACTATGTCTCTGGATGATGTGATAATACACATCTGAGTGGAAGATAAAAATCGTATAAGAGAAAAATCTGATATGAATAAGGAACTGATTTCTTCTGCGAATTTTGTTAACTCTGATGTTAAACAAAATAATAAATCTTCTGATCATGCTAAAAATCGTTGGAAGAAGAAGAAGGATAAAAGAAACAATCATAAAAACAAAGGCCGCAAAGACATAGATAAAAATAATATTTTTTGTTATGTATGTGACAAACCTGGTCATAATTCTCCTAAATGCAGGCATAGGAAGAAAGAAGCAATCTAGGATTCGAAGGAACCTTCAACCAACCTTGTTACTGAGAACGTGTTTGTGGCATTTTTCAGCATTGACAGCATGGGATCATTCCACCAGAATGATTGGATCATTGACTCAGGGGCTAGTCGCCACATCACTGGCAACAGAGATGCCTTCGTGACTTTCACTGAAGTGGGACAGGAGGAACACCGGGTTGTCATGGGCAACTCCACGGCTTCTCCTGTGACTGGAAAGGGCAATGTCATGATCAAGATGACTTCTGGAAAAATTATGCTGATCAAAGATGTGTTGTTTGTCCCAGATATACGTGTGAATTTAATTTCCGTCTCTCAACTTGTAAAGTTCGGGGTGAAAGTGTCCTTTGAATCAAACAAGGTCATTCTCTCCAAATCTGGAGACTACATAGGCATGGGATACTGTTCAAATGGCCTTTTTAGGTTGAATGTACCAAACTCTGCTGATAATAAAATAAGTCCTTCTGCTTATATCGTTGATTCTTTTGATGTATGGCACAGTAGATTAGGACATGTTAATTTTAAATATTTACAACGCATGAAATCTTTAGGTTTACTAAAGGATTTTGATGGTGTTGTTAATTTAAATAATAAATATCAAATATGTGTTGAAACTAAATCTACCAAGAAACTGTGTCCTCAAATTTCACATAGAAAATCTGAATTGCTCGATTTAATTCACACTGATCTTGGATATTTAAAAGGAAACCTATCTAGAGGTGGGAAACGTTTCTACATTATTTTTGTAGATGATTTCTCACGATATACAAAATTATATTTACTACATTCAAAGGATGAAGCCTTTGGAATGTTTGTTAATTATAAAACAGAAGTAGAAAATCAACTCAATAAGAAAATAAAACGTCTTCGCTCAGATAGGGGTGGTGAATATGATTGTTCTCCCTTTAATGAATTTTGTGTGAACCATGGTATTATACATGAATACACACCTCCATATTTGCCTCAATCAAATGGTATTGTTGAACATAAAAATAGAACTCTAAAGGAGATGATGAATTCTATTTTAATCAATTCAGGAGCACCCAACATTTTGTGGGGGGAAGCGATTTTGTCATCTTGTTTACTTCAAAATCGTATCCCTAGTAGGAAGACAAATAAGACACCATATGAATTATGGAAAGGATATCCTCCTAACTTGAAATACCTCAAAGTGTGGGGGTGTCTAGCTAAAGTCTTATTAACTGAGCCTAAGAAACGAAAATTGGGATCTAGAACCCTAGATTGTGTTTTTATAGGTTATGCTCAGAATAGTGCTGCATATAGATTCTTGGTTATTAGAAGTGGCAATAATGTTGTAGAACCTAATACAATTGTTGAATCTAAAAATGCTGAATTTTTTGAGCATATTTTTCCTATGAAAACTCCCTTAGAAAACTTAGCTAATCCTTCAAATGAAATTTTTGAGAATATCCCAAGTACATCCAATTCTAATGATGTTTTAGAACCGGATGATATAGAACCTAGGAGATCCACTAGGATGATGAAGGAAAAGAATCTTGGTGATGATTTCTATTCCTTTATAGTGGATAATGATCCTCAATCTTACAATGAAGCTATTAATTCAACTGATTCCTCTTTATGGAAGCAAGCAATTAATAGTGAGATTGAATCTATATTATCTAATCATACATGGGAACTAGTGGATCTTCCACCAGGTATTAAACCCATAGGATGTAAATGGATATTTAAAAGAAAATTGAAAACATATGGGACTGTAGATAAATACAAAGCTCGTTTGGTTGCCAAGGGATATAAACAACAAAAGGATATTGACTATTTTGATACCTTTGCTCCTGTTACTAGAATCTCTTCAATTAGAATTTTAATTACTTTGGCATCTATTAAGAAATTAATCATACACCAAATGAATGTTAAAACTGCTTTCTTGAATGGAGATTTAGATGAGGAAATTTATATGGATCAACCTGAAGGGTATGTAGTTTCGGGAAAAGAACATATGGTATGCAGACTAATCAAATCTCTCTATGGTTTGAAACAAGCACCTAAACAGTGGCATGAGAAATTTGATATGGTCGTTGTATCATATGGATTTCATATAAATGAAGGAGATAAATGTATATATTCTAAAGTTGATAACCAAGGTTGTGTTATAATATGTCTCTATGTCGATGACATGCTTATTTTTGGCACTAATATTGATATAATAAATAGTACAAAAGGCTTCTTGGCTTCTAATTTTGACATGAAAGATATGGGTGAGGCAGATGTAATTTTAGGAATTAAACTTCTTAAAAATGATGATTGCATCTTGCTATCCCAAGAACACTATGTTGAGAAAATTCTCAATAAGTTTTCAATGTTTGATTGTAAGCCGGTCAGTACACCTTTTAATTAATTGCAATCTCAAGAAAAATAAAGGTAATAGTGTTCAAAAAGTCAAGTATGCACAAGTTATTGGAAGCCTGATGTACTTAATGAATTGTACTCATCCAGATCTAGCATATGTAGTGGGGAGATTAAGTAGATATACTCAAAATCCTAATAAGGATCATTGGGATGCTCTACATAGGGTTTTAAGATACCTTAAAGGCACAATTAATCATGGATTGATTTTTTGTTGATCTCCAACTGTGCTAGAAGGATTTTGTGATGCCAATTGGATTTCGGATTCAAATGAATTGAAATCTACAAGTGGCTACATCTTCACTATGGGTGGAGATGCTGTGTCTTGGAAATCTTCCAAGCAAACATGTATAGCTCGTTCCACTATGGAATCTGAGTTTATTGCCTTAGAAAAGGCTGGAACTGAAGTCGAATGGCTGAGACGTGTTCTAATGGATCTTCACATTTGGGAGAAACCTTCTCCACCAGTGTTTATACACTGTGATAATCAAGCTGCCATAGCAAGAGCTAAAAACAAAGTTTACAATGGGAAGAATACGCCTACGTCACAATATTGTAAGGCAGCTTGTATGTGATAGCATAATCTCAATGGATTATGTTAAGTCAGAATTAAACTTGGTCGATCCTCTCACAAAGCCATTAAGTCAACGACTAGTGAGCGATACATCGAGGAGAATGAGACTATGCCCATACCAGAAGTCGAAGTGATGGACACCCAACCTTCATGAACGGTGATCCCGGGAAGAAGGTTCAATGGGAAAAACGAAATAACTGGATGACTCAATGTGTTGTAATATATGTATCTCATTCTTATGATGTAAACAACAATTTGCAATGATTGAGTTGAATATATTTCTTAATGGATTTCATACCCATTAATGGTGGTGTATATACTGCAATATATGCTTGATGAAAGTCCAACTATATGAGTGTGGAGTGGGGCCGCTCCTGTTGAGATTTGGGCAGATCTCTAGAGCATTCATGAATTTTCCCAGTAGGCGCATGGCCTAAAGGCGCCAATCCGTAAGAAAGGTAATTGATTTTATGAATGTCATGTGAGTAATGTACCAATAATCAGATAAAGAAGGAATTGGTTCAAGAACATAGTTCAACTAATCTTCTACAGATTACGTACATCTACTCTATGCTTTAGTTCAAAGAACTCAGTTCTACCAAAGCTTATGCATGTCATTTGTTTAAGTTCTTCCAGTGGTCAACTCGGTTTTTATATTGTTTGATTTGAAATAGTGGGGGATTGTATTACTTCTTTGTTGTATTTCAAACCAAAAGGCAAAGGTTTAGTCCCATATTGCTTGTGGTGGAGACTTCCCTCCTCCATATATATGGACACTTGTCCATGGTACAATTGAGGAATAAAAGGGAATAGGCCCTACGCACGTGCATGAAGGGCCTTGCCAATGGGGTTTGGGCCGGCCCGGTCCGGAAACCCTTTAATCGGGCGCGTCGGCGCATGTCGCATCCCGCGCGCGCGCTCTCGGGGGTGCAAATCTGGCCTCCCAGAGCCCCTTGTGCGGGCGCGACCCCGGCTTGGTTTTGCCCTTCGGTTCATTGAACCAATTTTTAACCTGGGCCGCTGCAATGCATCCGTTCGTTTGGCAGTTCCAAACCGCAACGCGTTTACAACCGAATGCATCATTTCACGCTTCTTTTCTTGGTTATTTATGTTTGTTTTCCGCTATCGTTCGCCAGAACAGAAACACTATCTTTTCCGCTCGTTATTTTGCCGCTGCCACTACTCCGGTGATCGCTAGAAGAACGATCAAAGACCTCTCGTTGAGGAGGGATTTGCGGGTGCACGCTTCGCTCCTCTTGTTGTTGTATCCTGGGAGGGTACCCGCTGTGGATTACTGCTGCACCGACGTTCGTCGTTGAGTAAGGCGGAAATACTCTTAAGGACAGTGCATTCTTGCACGTCTCAACAGTCTGGTATTCCTTCTTGTTTACATTTCGTCCGTTTATTATCACCGTAGAACAACAGAACACACATTTACTTTTGAATGGGATACAAGTTATACCTACCAATATTGGAAATCCATTGTGAAATTTTTTCCAGAAAATAAATACAATCTATAATAGATCATCAACCTTTGACATTCTTAGACATACCCCTTTTATTGATATTTGCCAAGGTTTATTCCGTACCTTTAAAGATCTAAATGACTAAAACTGCAACGATAATGTAGACACATGCATAGACAATCATCTGCGCCGCAGATACATATTGGTAGGAACCATACGATTTCTGGCTGGGTTGTTGTCCATACGTTAGTCCGTACGGTTTCTGGTTGGCGCAATGCAAGTTGGACCCGACGTCCACGCCAAGGAGCTGCGCATACCTGCTGAAATACCCAACACTCTCGTTGATTCTGGCGTCAACCGGCCGGCCGCACTCGTGGCCATCGACGATGTTGGTCACGAGCCCGAACCCAGCGACCCGGTTAGCCGCCACGTCCTCAGGGGACGGCGTGAACCTGCCAACCATGACGTCGTGGCACGACGGCGCCGGCGGCTGCGGCGTCATCCAGTACCACAGCGCGGTGCGGAACGCAAGGACGGAGTCGTTCGCGACGGCGTCCGGGTTGTTCAGCCCGTCGAATCCCAGAGCCTTCCCGGAGGGACCGTAGTTGTAGTTCCAGGACAGCTGGATGGGGCCGCGGCCTTTGTACGACTTCCCTGGAACGCACGGCCACTGAGTGTATGTGGCGTCGCAGTTTTCGCTAGGGTTTACCTCCTCCTTGTAGCAGAGGCCCCATGTGTAAGGGTCGGAAGCGGTTTCCCAGCCACCGGTTGTCTTGTGGGAGATCACTGCCAGGAAGGCGGCGGCCTCACGCTTCTGCGTGTCCGAGGAACCCTCGCTGGCGAAGGAAGGAAACGTGGACATGGCTTGCTGCAGAGCGGCGTAAGGGTAGAAGCTCTTGGCTAATGGACATTTGTCCGTGTCCTTGTGCAGGAAGAAGGTGTTGTAGAGCTGCTCGGTGATCACTGGTTGTGACTGGGCGTTTGTCGCCCAGACCAGGGCCGTGAGCATGAGAATGACCGGAGGGAAACCCATTGCGTATGTCCGAAGCTCGCTGGCGACTCCAGTGCTCTTGTAGCTCGTTTTCCCCCCAGCCTGCGTTATTTATAAAGCAGGGCGAGCAAATCATCTTGGCAAAAAAATCCAAAATGGCACCTTTAGCCATTTTAATTCCCATAATAGCAGGTTCTTGAACTTAATTCTCAAAATGGCACATTTGGGGGCAATGCGTCTCCTGTGGAGACGCATTGCTCTCTTGCGAGGCAATGCGTCCCGGACCTGGACGCATTGGCCCCACACAGGGACAATGCATCCCGAACTTGGACGCATTGCTCTGCGACAGAGCAATGCGTCTCGATCCGGGACGCATTGGTCTTCGGTGGGGCCAATGAGTTCTGAATTGGACGCATTGCTAGCAATGCATCTCACATGGGGACGCATTGCTAGCAATGCATGAGTAATGTGTTTGCATGCAGGACGCACTGCTATCAATGCGTATCCAGACTGGACACTTTGTTGTTTTACAATTTTTTTCATTCATTATTATTTTTTAATGCATAATGTTTGTATATTAACAACATTGATTATATTTGCACATTTACTATTCTTTCACTTGTATTTGAATGTCTATAATATAGCCAATTATTATAAATTTGTTAATTTCAATAGCTCTGAATATGCATATAGATTATAGAAGTGGTATTGCGATCAACACTAGTTGCTTCCTTATTGATTATATAAGAAGAAATTAATCTAAAAAAATGAGATATCATTAAAAATAAGGTTAAAATATGAACCAACTTGACGAGAAAATATTACACAACAGAACAATCTGATAGATCTAAAATGAACCAATATGATATCATAATACGATAGATCCACATATACGACAAATAAATGTCTGAACAAAGGCATATATACAACACTACACAACATGTATGTATATTAACAACATTGATTATATCTGCACATTTACTATTCTTTCACTTGTATTTGAATGTCTCGAATATAGTCAATTATTATAAATTTGTTAATTTCAATAGCTTTGAACATGCAAATGGATTATAGAAGTGGTATTACAACCAACACTAGTTGCTTCCTAATTGATTATATAAGAAGAAATTAATCTAAAAAATGAGATATCATTACAAACAAGGTTAAAACATGAACCAACTTGACGAGAAAATAATACACAAAATCTGATAGATCCAAAATGAACAAATATTCTATCATAATATTATAGATCCACATACAAGCCAAATAAATGCCTAAATAAAGGCATATATACAACACTACACAACATGTACAAAACTATCAAAATCTAAGCACGTCCTCCACACTCACGGCGTCCTCGCCCACCTCCCTGTACATCTAGCTCCTGAGTATCAAAGTCATCTGGAGATGCCTCAATGGGGGACAACTGCGTAGCAGTAGGCTGATGAGGACCAGGAAAGTAATGAAAAGTTGGAGATGGGGTGAGGGGTCTCTGAATACTAGGATGTGGGGCATCAGGTGGGTGCATCCTAAGAAATCAAATGGTGTCGGTGAGTATGTGACATAGGATGGTGGTCGACTGTCATGAATAACGGGTGGTGGGAGTGGAGTGCATGGAACATAAGAAGGGCATGCTCTATTACATGACCAGACATCATATTACATTAGGACAAGTGTGTCTATTTTGGCCCTTTCTGCCACACTTATGACAATGATATGTCTATTGATTTGGATCAACATCCATAGTTGAAGGTCTTCTTCTTTTCTTTGGTCGTCCAGCGTGCCTTCATTTCCTTGGGGGTAATAAGGGATAAATCCCTCTACTTTCATCAAAATGAGGCCAATACCTCTTGTTAGGAATACCATGAAATTCAATTTTGTATGCGTTTAAATAAGCTTCATTTGTGTAATATGGGCTCATAAGTGCATCAGTATCATAATTGATAGATCTTGCAGCTACCCAAACATGAACACATGGAAAATGTCATTGTTGTGGAAAACCACAATTGCATTCACTTACACCATTTGGACGCATGAAGAGTTGAAATCGATGTCCGTCCATATCATCAACAAGCCATTCATCATTGTTCATGTGGATGTTTATTGATAGTTGTTGTGCATCCAGTGATACATCAAAAAGCTTATCATGAAACCTAAAGGGACATTTAAAACTCTTTTATGCACAACCATATACTTGATTACACCTCTCCAACCACATTGTAACAGAGCGATATTATGGGGAAACAATAAGTGCATGTATTGGTAAACCTCTAACACCTTTTAAGACTTCATTTAACCCTTCAACATGATTTCTAGTCAATGACCCATACTTGTAGCCTCTATCATATGTGAGAGACCACTGTCCTGGATTTTGGGCTATCAAATACTCCTTAGCCGTTGGTTCTATTGTTTCTATATCAGTCATTAGACGATCAAATTCATGTGTATCAGTTGTGGATCCCACCTTCCACAAAAGTTCCTTCAACTCCTGTGACTTGAACTTTTGATGGAAGTTCTCACGAAGATGTCAAAGACAATAATGATGTTCAGCCCAATTAAATTTTGACCTAAGTGCTGGAAAATTTCCACTCCTTTGATTAGAAATAATACATAGATCTGTACGGCGTGGAATGATAAGAATACAAGTTTGTAGAGAACCAAAGAACCACTCCCATGAGTCCTTATTTTCTGCCTCGACAACAGTAAAAGCAACTGGAAATAGACCATTATCAGCATCTATGCCACATGCAATGAGAAGTCTGCCAAAATATTTTCCTGTTAGAAATGTGCCATCAACAGTAAGAACAAGCCTGCAATAGGCCCAACCCCTCACAGTTGGACCAAATGCCCAGAACACCCGCTTGAATATATGAGTGCTTTCAGTTTAAAGGGTATAATCATCCACAAGGTGGGAATATATAGTTCTTGGAATAAATTGTGATAGAGAAATCAAGAACGACAACAATGTATGATATGATGACTCCCAGACTCCAAATATTTTACAAACAACCTTCCTCCTCGCTGGAAATGTCTTCTTGTAAGATATATGGAGCCTTAGTTTAGCATTCACCTTGTCACGAATTTCTCGTGTGGACATATCCAATCTTGATACTAGGATTGGCATTTTCATACGAGCAATATAAGATGATTTGACTTGGCGATGATCCTCATTCAGAACAGTTAGTTGACAATTGTGGCTTGTACTATAACGTTTTACCTTCCACATGCCGCCTGCTCTTTTAGACTGGCAAGCGGTCAAACTCCAAGGACATCGATGGTCATGGATACAAACAAATTTAAGATGATTATTATTTGAGTGTTGTGTCTGATATTGGATATTCTGTTGTACCGACCATTTTTGGATCGTATCAACCATTACCTCTTTGGATGCAAATAAAGCACCCTTATATATTTCAGTGTTGGAAGGGTTGTAATTGAGACAAAATTCCTGACGAAAATCTTCCACCCATTGTTTATCTTGAAAAGCTTCATAGTTGGTATCAATGTGTTCATGTTGGGGCCATTCTTTATCAAATATAGATGGAATGGAACTCAATGCTGTAATAGAGTCAGGGAATGGATATACATGCTCATCATTAGTTTCAGTCAATGACTCATCATCATGATCACTATTATTATCACCTTCCTGATCACTATCATTATCACCTTCATGATCATTGTTATCATCACCTTCTTGTTCACCGTCCTCAACCTCAACACCAATACTCTCAATAGTAGGATTTTGAGAGAATTCAGGTGGTTGATTCCATTCAACAGTTACATTACTGCTACATGGTTGGGATTCAAATTGATTCAAGAAACTAATGAAGCTATATTGTTGGGGGAAAGATGTTTTTCAAGAAACACATCAATATAGGCATCAGATGAAAGTACGAACAAGGTTCTATATGCATCATCATCATCAACTTGTATGAACATATGATCTTCTCCAAGGAAATGATAGGATATATTGATAGTGAAGTGGTTGGGGTTGATGTCAAGTATTGTATGGATATATGATTTTAGTTCGGATAGGGTATTGATAAGTGAAATATTTATGGGTCTAACAGATCGACTAGAATAAGACACATCTGAGAGAAATTGACCATTATATCGAAGCTTGACTATTTGTGAATGTCAACTAGATGCCATGTTCCTATCATTGTAAAATAGTAATTCAGATTTTAGAACAATAATTTATCTTTAGAACAATAATTAACATGAATTAATATTTTATAGCATGAATTAATATTTTATAGCATGAATGGATTTTTTTTAACATTGACATCAATTTTAGACTAGTTAAGATTTTATAACAATAATTTTGAATTTGAAAATAAATTTGAAACAATATTTTTTATATAACATTAACATTCAAGAACAATAATTTTAGAATTTGGAACAATAATTTTGGAATTTGGAACAATAATTTTGAAATTTGGAAGAATAATTTTGGAATTTGTAATAATAATTAACCTTCAAGTGTCATTTTCTATAACATTATTTTAGTAATGTAGAATCAAATAGTAGCAATACAATTATTTTATTTTTAATAATGCATAATAATTTTAGGTATAAATTTTTTAATCTAAAAATATAATAGAAAAATTACCTCAAATGGGGAGATCTCAAAACCCAAGAACAGAAAGAAGAGAAAGAATCCCGGCCAGACAGCGAAGCAATAGAAATCTGAGCAGTGAAATAATAGAAGAATAACTCTAAGATCGCCCGGAATCAGCTCCAAGATTGCCTGAAATCAGCTCCAAGCAATAGAAATCTGAGCACACCACTCCAGAGCAATGGAAGTAGAAAAGGAGTTGAAAAAATGGATGAATGGTGTCGGTTTGGGGGGTGATCTCGTCTCCTTTATATAGGAGACCAATGCCGACGCATTGCCCACCCCACGTGGCAGCGGGCGCGGCCCGCAACGACTACTTTTCAACGGTCGGGGAGCAATGCGTCCCCAGTCGGGACGCATTACCCCAACTAGCTATTGGGACATCTCAGGGAGGGAGGCATTGGTCCCACCAAAGGGCAATGCGTCCCGGGCCGGGACGCATTGACGCCACACAGGAGCAATGCGTCCCGGGTCAGAACGCATTGCTCTCCGATGGGACCAATGTATCCCGGGTTGGGACGTATTGCTCTCCGGTGGGACCAATGTGTCCTGGATCGGGACGCATTGCTCTATCGCAGAACAATGTGTCCTGGTCCGGGACGCGTTGCCCCTATGTGGGGCCAATGCGTGCTGATCCGGGACGCATTGCCTCGCGAGAGAACAATGCGTCTCCACAGACACGCATTGCCCCCAAAATGTGTCATTTTGAGAATTAAGTTCAAGAACGTGCTATTATGGGAATTACAATGGCCAAACTTGCCATTTTGATTTTTTTGCCAAATTATATGAAACCGGATGACAGGAAAATGAACCTCTTTTGCAAGCTTCGTCGTGGGGTACGACCGTACAAGTTGGAGTAATAGCGAGTTTCAGGTTACTTCAAGTGTCAAGGACTAATTAAACGTTTGTCGAATACATTTCCACAACCGAACAGCATATCTCAATTTCTATGCAAAAACCGATGATGGGTGTTGGGACGCCCCTACACGGCTACATTAATGAGCAGAGACGAAGTAAATGGTGAGACTCCAGTCTCCCGACAAAGAGTCGTCGTCTCTTGTCGCTGGATGACTGCAAATTCCAGGATACTGCTGAATTAATAATATGAAGTTGAAACTTCTTTAATCAAGCAATCAACTAGAACATCAGATATCGTGTGGTCGAGAAAGGATATTCTACTCCCATTTTTGTTTGTAGCATTTACTCCTCACCTTCTGTTTAAGGGCATGTTTGACATGGTATTGTCTGATGAGAACAGTACAAATTTATTGTGTATTTAAACATTGCAAACTCACACTTCGCAACCCTTGTAGACTCAGTGAAATTAATCCTAAACTTTTTTTTTGATAAGTAGTCCATGCATAGAAGTACAAATGCTTGCAAGCGATAACACCTACTAGTATGGGATAACAAGATGTTTCTAAGTGAGCAAACCAACACCAGTGTGAACCCGTATCTAGATGAAGATAGCAAAATCAAAGCAGCTGTGGAAAAAATAGAAAAGAACTAGTGTTTATGGGGAGGCACCCCTTAATAGTAGGCCTCATCAAAGAAATGAAGTAAAAATATAAACTCTAGGCAGGTTGCATTTCAATCTACTAAGATAGCCCAAGGTCTGGATCAGAACCATGTGTCATCTGCTTTGATGTCTTCCGGCGAGTAGTACCCTCCACCATTGTGGTTTCCAAACATGTTATCTTGATCTTCTTCCGCTCCCAGCACCTGTGTTGATGAGGAAGTTAGTCCTGCAATGCAAATTTATGTACAAGGAATGTTCAATGTCAGTTAGTAGCAGATGAGTTGGCCGGAATGTGTTTTTAAATTTTCTATTGTTTCTTTCTAGCCATATGTGCCAGAATGTTAATAACCAGGTCTGCAGGGGGATAGTGCTTATGTTGTGTCAGTGGTGTTAAGTGTGTGATGTAGTAAGGCAGGACAAGGCCGCTAGAAATATTGTGTGGTTGGAAGAATTTATACAGGAATTATAGTGTGATGCGGCAGCTAATGAAAACGTGTTTTGTTGTTTCTTCAACGGTTTGATAGAGGTACCAACTAGTAAGCCCCTGAAAGCCTCTTTTGGTGATGAGATGGTCTGTAGGGATCCTGTTATTTGAGCGAGGCCAGAAGAAGATTTTAAATTTTTGTGACCATTTCACCTTCTATATACTTTTCATATCTCATATGTTTCCTCTGTAAGTTAAGTGCAGGTAAGTAGCCTTCGGAGAATATGTTTGTCCCCAGATCTAAGATATGCGGTTGTTGATGTTATTTTCTAGCTCATGGATGATGTCTAGCAAAGTACTCTCATGAAGGTAGTTTGTGAGGCAGATATTGAGAGAGTTTTGTCGATTGTTGGTAAGGAGTTTCATAACTTTGACTATATTGAGATTTTTTAAAGATAATGAAATATGGAAATTGCAATTCAGATTTTAAATGGTGTTATTTTGGCCTAAACATGAGTAGACGCATAATCATCAATGCCCATGTCACATCGTTTCTTCAGGCTCAAAGGAGGAGTCAAGACTGGACTTTTTGGGGACTATACTCGATGGATGTGTCTATGAGTTGTGTTAATAATCAAGCTAAACTATATTATATCGTTCGATACAACCGTATATACTCAAAATGCATGATATCATATTTGACATAATGAAATAGCTCATAGACATAGCCAAATCTTCACTCAATTGTTGAGGATCGAACAAATCAAGCATTATGTCTATGATATCTTACAATGTTGTTGGTGTCACCGAGGATTAAAAAAAAAGAGCCTTGTCCAAGTCCGTATTTATTGACACAACTAAGAAATAACCCTATAGATAGCCCACTTTTCATATAACTGTTGAGGTTATAAGACTTCAATCATTATGGCTATGACATTTTCTAATGTTGTTGGGGTTAGAAAGGATTATAGAAAAATGAAACAATTTGGATATACGATTCAAGGATTGCATGAAAATCCTTTCATTTATTTACAATTAGCAGAATTTGAAACTATAAGCAAACAGTTGGGGCATGTTACGATTTTGGGATGTAGGACTTGGTTATAATTGTGCATACTGCATGGGATACATGAATATGTTACCAAAGAATAAATAGATATATAATAGGCCAACATTACAATTCACTCGTCCCAATTTGAAATAAATAAGTTTAAAAGTCGTTGATTACATGATATACAATACAATGTTTTTGCATAGGTCTGTATATCTGCAAGTTTATAATAAAATTATATGCCACATTTAATGATGGCACATTAAAACAATTATAGAAACTAAGCACCAAGAAACAACTATATACTTAGGCACTATTTGGTAGGGTGTAATCGGACAACAAAGTATGTGTTTGATGTACATTTTTACCTTGCGAACTTGTTAAACTACACCCCAATACACCCAGCCAAACTAGTCCTTAATCCATTTATTCAAGAAATTATTGGAATCAGAAGATATCCTATCATCCCAAACTATAAAGATGCATATGTTGTTGAAGTTGTCATGGAAAGGGGAAAAATGAAAGGAAATGAAACAATTAACAAGTATTGTATTGCTTTTCTTTTAAGTTCTTAGAAGTGGAATTGTTTGTTTACAATTTTAGCAAACAGTACATGTTTTGATAAGAAAATGATAATGTGGAAGTTCTAAAGAATTGAACTTGAGACCAGTAGTTCTCATGTGTGATAAAATAAACCACACATATGTAAGTTTTTTTATTAGGTAGATATAGTAATGTTTCATACCTCAATAGTAGGAAAATATTATATTATAATCAAGTATATACAAAGCATTTTTTGGGGTTGGGGGAACCCTCCTCTAGTCAGGCCAATAACCATCTAGATAAGTCACTACATTTTTCTACTTTTACTTACAGTAATGTAGTGTTTGAGAAACCCTAATTTTACCATGGTAACTTGATTCATACTTTTATGAATAACTCATCCAAACTGATTTGCATGTATGCTCATTTTAATAATAGCTAGGTTATGAAGAAAAAGTCTAAATCTTTTTGTAATACACATATAATACTGAATGTGGTGTTCTAAGTGAACATTCAACAAAAGAATTTACTGGAGATGTATTAGAAAAAGAAAACCTTCAGCAAAAGAAATTAATGGAGTTGTATTAGAAAAAGAAAACCTTTATGAGATGAGAAGAAATATGGAAAAGTTAACAACCAACTAACTATATCAAACTTTGAAAAGAGTGAAATGACACCTTGAAGCACATATCTACACCTATGAGTGTTTTTTATTTAGTTTGGATCCAGATCAATGCATTTTACATAAGTTTAGAATTGTTGATGTAAGTTTTATATGAGAAGTAGACACACTTGGAGAAAGGTTAAACCAATCTAGCATGCTAAAAACCAAAGAATTAATTTTCATAAGAGTTCTCCACTTCTTGCAGTGTCTGAAGAAGCTCATCATACTTGCAACAATTTGGACTGACTTGTCATCAAGGTCATCAAACTATGTATGGTCGAGTGGTTGAAGCTGACACCATAAGTCAGGCTAACATATAAGCAAGTTGACCAAATTTTACTTCTATTGCATACTAGCTACTAGATGAAGGTCAATTTGGTATTGGACCTCTCCTTTTATAGAATTGTATGCCAAGAATTAAGTTTTGAACTCAATAAAAACTAACTCACAATCCAAAACCCTATTTTTATCCCTTAGAGGGAACTTGAATGATTCTTGATATTTGTCCTAGAAGGAGAAGAACTTACCTATTCTTCATTTGTTTTATTAAGCATGTTATTTTTTATTTAGTTTCACTTTCTTGTTTCTCAAGCGATAGAATTTAGTGGTGAATCAGTTTATATATTTTCTTTTCACTTCCCTCCTAATGTTGCAAGATTGGATGAAGGAAGCAACATGGAGCATTGTTCTTGGTAAAAGGCTATGCTCTTGTAACATTTGAATTAACTGGAGACCAAGGTGGGGTTTTCTTCAGGGTTTGATCTTCCAAAAAAAGATTTTTTGTGAGTGCATAGTCTAATTCTATAGTTAGTTTCACTCAAATGGTTAATGCCCTTCATTTTTCTTCCTCTTACCCTGACAATAGTGAGTTTTACATATTCTATTAGAATTAGACAAACATGGGGAAATATATAATTGTATACTCGGTTGCATGATGACCAAATAATGAAAAAGCATAATAATTGATATATCTTAGATTGTATAGAAGTTTAGAAACTATTTGGAGATCTCTCAAAAATCTTGAGTTCTAGGGTAATTTGGTATTTAACTATGGTTTAGTCCAAATGTTCATAAATATGGGTTTGATCTTCCTTACAAATTTAGTGGATAAATTATATATAATTAATAAGTTGAATTTTATACCTTGTCCATATTGGGGTATCTTATGCAAATATAAGTATTCATATAGGAAATTACTAAAACATTAATCATATACCAAAATATTTCAAAAGTGAAATTATCTTATTTAGTCATAGCTAGTAAATTGAAGTGATCTTTTCTTCATAGGGGTTTCTTATTTAATATTATTTATATGTAACTAATTGTTAATGTGAATGAACTATGGGGAAACCCTATTCTATATTAATATAGAGAATGCTTGAGATATTTAGTTATGAGTACATGCATAAATTATATTCATCAGTTAGGGTTTCTTTTGAAACCACACTTGTATGTAAGAACTTTTTTCATATGAATGAGCTATTTGAAACTCTAAGTATGGATTAAATATGAAACCAAGTAGTAAATACATTGTTCTATGGTGAGTTTGATTAAGTAATCTAATTTTCATTGAATAGAAAAGGATTTGAATCCATTTAACACACAGATATATCTAGATAATACAATAGATTTCATGAACACCATAGAACTTATCACTGGAATTATATATGTGGGAGTGAATTATGGTATAGAGCTTCAACTATAGGAGGATATTACTCAAATAATGATATAGTACGTACCCAACACCAACCAATTAGGTATTATTCGTGCTTCAGTTAAACTGAGTACCCAACAAAAAATAGATAGATACCAGTGATACTAGTTTAGTTTGTTTTTGTGTTTTTGTCATAATTGGATATTTCAGTGGTACGCAAGGTAGTTAAAGTTATAGTCAAAAATCCTTAAGGATCCAGTCCTTCTACTAGCTACTCATTAGTGTGTCTCACCCCTAGTGGAACTGCATTACATGTAGTTAGTGGATCTATAGTCTAAAGACATCCCATTTTTAGTATCCAAGACACATGGACACAGTTCTGTGAATGTTGTTATCCATCGTCATCCCTTTTGTGGAACCTCATTTTAGAATGAGGTTGCTCCAATTAGTAGTCTTGAGGTTCTTAAGTTACAACTTAAGAATTGTATGAGAAGTCATGGAGTATTGGCTTTAGCATTGAATGTATAATATAAGTGAGTTTAGGGGCAAAGTAAAAGATAAAGTTAGTTCAAATAAGTTTGTGCAGCTAAATAATAACGCCATCTAGATCAAATAGTTTTATGAAGTTGGTCACTGTAGTAGACCAATTCAATATTTGATTCATAATTATTATGAATGAAGAAGTCGAAGATATAAAAGTGAAATGTGATTGATACACTTACTCATTATTTTAAAAAAAAAATTGGCGATTCATTCATCCTATCGCCTAGGTTTGAACTCATGATCACTTGGTCTTACATCATCACTTTTACCACTGGGGTGCACTTCATTGGCGATACACTTACTTATTATTGGTAATTCATGTTATAGATTCCCTTGTATTTTTTTAGATATTTTATTTTATTATATTGGTAGTCTACTTCGAAGTTCTTCTTTTAAGAGTATTCAAATACCCAACCAAGTTTATGTAATAGATTTTATGAATTATACATTAATTGGATGAATAGATCACCACTCCACTTATAATAATTTTAGGGTTAACCTTAGTTTATGGAGATTTAGATGCGCAATGATGTTCATCCATAGAGTTAGATATTATATTATACTAGCTTACATACCTATATATAAGTAAGGAGTGTTATACATTATATTGGTATAGTACAATTTTGTTGTTTCTAGAGTTTGTTTCTTTAGTCAAGTTTTCTATGTGTGTATAGTAAGATTTAGTATGAATGATTACATTGCCTCTTTAAGTTTGTATGTAGATCAAAGCAATCAACTTTATCTTTTATTATAGTTTTTATTATGTTGATGTGTATATAGAGTAAATATTTTTCAAAATGGAGAAAATGGAAGTGGTACATAGTGTGTGTAATCTCAAGTTTATGGAATAACCTCATAACTAGCAAACATAGTGAGATTTGGGTGTTACATGTGATGATGAATATAAATAACTTAGATCATAATTTGATTTTATGACCAGATGTTGATCCTATTCCCTATCCTATTCAGAGATCTTGATACACCCATGCTCAAATCGTACCCCCATACCTAACTAGAGGATGGCCTAACCCTAATATGCTTTCTATATATATGGGTAAACCAATTTAAAATGTCTTATACTTCACAATTTCGTACTTTGAAAACTATAATAAGAATCACCTCCTACCCAACTATAACCTATTACCTTGCTAGTATAATCAATGTTATCATGGATCACATGTACCACTATGGCAACTACCCTATAATAATACACAATACGTACTTGAATCATAATTTCCTACTTTAAATAAAACATCCTTTTGATAACACCCTTCTCTCATACTCACCATGGAAAAACTTATATCTTTTGGATATTAAGAGAAGCATCATGAAATCAGGATATGTTTTGCCTTACTAGCAATCTAAAACCCCTTATGCCAAATTAATGGCACATGTAGACTGAGCCACCAAGCTAAGAAACTGAAATTATCATCATGAGTCCATAACAAGTAGGACTTCACCATTGAAGTAAGATAATATATAAATACACAATTAATTATGTCTTTAAGAGGACATTGAGGAATGAAAATAGGATATGGTTTTCTTCTACCCAGATTAAGTTGGTCATTCCCTAGAGTTTACTTAGCATGTTTCATGTATATTGGCATTATAGTTCTCATAAAAGTTTTTGTCATAGTTTTATTAATGTTTTTATAATGTATCAAAGTCATAGAACTTACCATTTTATTAGTATTCATCTATAGCCCCACATTAATAATCAAAGGACAAGAAAGTAATGGTGCTCATTAATATGACATAATCTTTTTATGGTTATACATATGACTTAAATGCCAAAGAGACTGTGTTTATGCCAAAAGAAATATGGTGTAATAAATTATGATGAATGTATGATTAAATTACATTATGAGAAGTTTATTGATAGATATAATACCAACAATCATAATTTTGTTGTTATCTCTACAATTCATAGTGAGATTTTGGCCTATTCAGGAATGATGGTGTAACACCCCTCCCTAGGGTTACATACATAACCAGCGGAAGCACAGCCTAATCCCCAACATTATCCATAATGTGGGGTACTTGGCATTTTGGGGAGGGTTATCACAAAAAGAGTAATCATTGCAAGTAAACAAATAATTCACCATTTAGATTCATACATTATTATATGAATAGGGAATTACAACAACAAGTATAGAATTCTAATCATTCCTCAACATGGGAAACTAAACATAATAATAAACAACTCTATTTGATTGGATCGCCTAGAATGGATGGCACCCCACCAGAAAGCTCTTTGATGTCTCCTAATCTTGACTTGCTCTTCTTGAGTCCTTACTTGCTCCAAATCCTGGGGACATCACGTCCCCAGCCATGCAAATGGAAAAAAATAACACATCAGTAAACGGTACTGGCACTTTATAAGATAAACAAAGTAAATATACTTGACATGTAAGGAAAATTGACATGAATTAACTTTAAGCATTCTTGAATTATCATTATTAACATAAAGAATTGAAAAGAAATCTTATGCATCCCTCTGTGACGCCCCCTTAGGAGCACATGATTGCTAGGAAAGCCCTTGATGCTAGGAAAGCCCTTAATGACCCTTTTGAGGTCCATAATCGGGAGCATAATAAGACTATTTCAATTCCAATTACTTGACCATTAACATGATGTTGACATTAACATAAATCATGATTCTTTAAATCATAACATGAAGGGATTACTCCCCACTGATTACTAACATGATTTTCATGAATCTTTCATGGTAACAATGAGCATTATAACATAAGACATAGTATGTGACAAACAACAAGTAATGATATACTGAACATGATTATAACATTAGACTTGAAACAATAATGTCTATTTTATATCTAACATGCAAGCAATCATAAATATTTGTGCTCAGTAGCATGGCCCGTTTACCTTGGAGCAAGGATGATCCTTGAGTCAGATCTAGGTCTAACCTTCCCTTGACTTAGCTCTACAAACCTGTCCATAATCATTAAACATAATTAATCAATACATAGTATTGATCTTAGGTGACTTAGGGCTTGAGTGTATTCGGATCAGTCTCATAAATCATCATTATTATATTTAAGAAAATCTAGGTTGACCAAGGTCACATAAATCAAGTTGATGCAGGATTAGTGTTTCAAGAGTCCAAACATGTTTTCTAACAAAACATCAGAACAGGAGATCAAAACATGGTCTGAAAATATTAAAATCGTATTCTACTCGAAAAACCAAATCCAATGACTATTTATTCGAAATTTTCCGACAAACGGTTGAATTACTATGAATTTTCGAAATTCTAACCAATGAGAAAATAGGAAAAAGCCAAGTGAATAAAACTCGACCCAAGCCAGTGGGCCGGGTCTGAGCTGGACCAACCGGGCTCAGCCAACTCAGCTACGAAGATCGCCTTCTGAGGTTCGCGGCTAAACCAGGGGAAAAAGGCGAAATCCCTAAAACACCCTCGACGGTGAAATGCATCAAAATAGGCGGGTAGGGATACCAAGGTCATTTCCTGACCTGGTTTGTTCCTGCCCAAACCATGGCGAGAAAACGACTGACAGGAGCTTGGCAAGCTCCGATCTTGGGCCAACTTCAGTGCTCAACTGAGTGAGTCACCCTGCCCATTGCGTTCCTGAAGGGAAACCGCACCCAACGAGCCAAGGCTCAGGTGCTGGGGGGTAGTGGAGCTCAGGAACCTGCTCCAGCCATGGCGGGCATAGGCCGTGATCGAGCAGCAGGGGAGGAAACACTGCGGCGACAGAAATATGGCGAGGCAAAAACAACTCGCAAGCCTAAACCGAAGACGAGGAACCATTGATGCCAGAAAAGAGCCAATCGTTCATCAGTTGTTGAAGAGCAAAGGAAAACAGAGAAAGAAGAGTCAGAGATCGAACAACCCGAAGAATCGGCAATAATGAACCATCGAGATCGGATTCGGAGTCGCAGAGGTTGGGCGATTCTAAAGCTAAGTTCTCCGGGGTCGTAGAGCCATGGAGATGGCTTGGTGACTAGCACCTGCAAGTGCCGCTTCAGCGGTCTATAGGACCCGTTGCTCGGGGCAGACTCAGGGCGAACCAGTAAGTCGGAAACAAAGCAGAAGAGCCAAGGATGCTCACCACGACCGCAATTGAACCACGGTGGTCGGAGATGTCGGGGCGAGGCCGGGTTTGCCGGAGATCTATCTCGAGTAGGTCGGGGAGGCTCGGGGTCCTACGATTCCAATTGATGGTGGAGGAACGATCGATGGGGGACGACGGTGCTATAGGAGTAGTTATATAGGCATGAGGGTGGCTACCTCAGCCTCTGCACATCTCGGGGTCGCGAGGGGATAAAGCCCTAATTGGGCGTTTCGTCAACAGAGAGAAATGGAGAGCGAGTCATGGCTCGCTGGATTCGGGATCGTCTCACGGACATGAAGGAGAAGGAATTTCGGGAAACGGTGTAGTAATGAGGGAGAGAGAGATCGATGGAGGTAGCTCTGTGAAACAGTCCTGACCCGCGGGGAAGACGGGGGTAGGTGACGATCTGAGGATCGTTGGATCGTGATCAGACGGTGTTAAAGGCATGCGAAAAAATTTAAATGCAACAGTAACGCGTTACATGCATTAAATCATAGACCTTATGTTTAATTGCTTGTATTAAACGAAATTATATTCAAACCTATATACAAGTCTTTTAAATTCAATTTGGATGGTCAAACAAGGGTCAAATGAGCTCAAATTTGAACCATAGGCCAATAAGAAGCTCTAGAATATTCTTGTGAGGTTAGGTTTCGTTTTTGTACATATTATAGTCCATAACTCCCATATCTCAATTAAAATTTATTTAAAGGTAATATAATTTGAAAAGACTCCTATTGTTGAATTCTTGAGTCATAACTCCAAGATTAATATTAACTAGTCACATTATAGCCTTTCTCTAAGATTTATGGCTATTTTGTAGGAGAGAGAAAAGGTGAAAAGGAAAACATATATTCAACATTTGTGTTAATTGAAATTCATTTATAGCATGCATATGAGAGAAAATATATATATATAGTCTTTATTTCTCTAAAAGGATATTTTCATGCCCTTTTTGTATCAAACCCCTCAACTAATTATTATTTGGGAAAAGTCCCATTATATCTTTTAAATTATATATGAAAGTTTGGGATGTGACAATTCTACCCACCTTAAAATAAATTTCGTCCTCGAAATTTCCTAGGGTACTACTCACCTTAGAATTCTTGTTACTTCTTCATATAATTAACACATGAATAAAATTCGCATCAAAAGTGAATTCATTTCATAAAAAGGTTCAAATGAACGTAAGCTAATTATTACATCACTCTTCATCTTCCTTCTCTACTTCCATAGAGAAGACCCTAGCTTGTCTTTTGGTAGGTGGAGGGTGGCCCTTGTTCTGGTCATGGTCCTTCTTTGTGAGCTTAGGGCAATTTGACTTGAGGTGCCCGATTTCTCCACAATAGTAGCATGCACCCGTACCATACCTGCATGGGCCTGCATGGTTTTTCTTGCATGTAGGACATTGGGGCTTTTCAGCTTCAACTGTAGGTTCAGGTACCTTTCTTTTAGGGTTGTTGGGAGGCTGGTATTGGTTGTTCTTTTGGGGAACTTCTTTCTTGTAGGATCGTCCAGGGTGATCTTCAAGCTCTAGGGCTGCATCTAGGGCTGCTTGAAGGGTTCTATGGCCTCTTCCTGACAAAGCAAAACTCAAGTCGGGTTTGAGTCCTCGGATGAATTTCTTTGTTCTACGTGTTTCATCATGATCATGGCCATACTTTTGGAGGACCCTGAACTTCATGGCATATTGGGTAACAGTCATGTCACCCACTTGAGCTAGATTGGCAAACTCTAGCTCCTTCTTCTCAATCATTGCTTCTGATACATAATGCTCTTGGAAGGCTTCAACGAATCCTTCCCATGTGAGTGGAGGTGCATCACCTGCCCTTGAGTTGAGGAGGTTTTCCCACCATGTGCGGGCTGCCCCTTTGAGCATGTGGGTTGCAAAACGAACCCTAGAGTGTTGAGGGCAGTCCATGTCTCGAAAGCAATGCTCCATGCCTCTTATCCAGTCCTCAGCTTTGGTGACTACATCAATTTCTCCTTCACCCGAGAAAGAGTCGGGCCTTATCTTTAAGAAGTCTACTAGAGTGGGCTCATGATGCCTAGGCTGAGGTTGGCCTTGTGCTAGGACATTGGTGAGTGCTTGGACAAGATCTTCTATAGTTGGCCTATTATTCTCTCTTAGTCCACTTTCCCCACTAGCAGAGCTAGCACCATCATCATTACCCTTTCCCTTGTCTGCTCTCTTAGGGGCCATCTGGAAAAAGGGTCACATAAACCTAGGGTTAGAACATATGAATCAAATTGTAGCTTTGGTGGCCATCCATTAACTTGGCTCTGATACCATTAATGTAACACCCCTCCCTAGGGTTACATACATAACCAGCGGAAGCACAGCCTAATCCCCAACATTATCCATAATGTGGGGTACTTGGCATTTTGGGGAGGGTTATCACAAAAAGAGTAATCATTGCAAGTAAACAAATAATTCACCATTTAGATTCATACATTATTATATGAATAGGGAATTACAACAACAAGTATAGAATTCTAATCATTCCTCAACATGGGAAACTAAACATAATAATAAACAACTCTATTTGATTGGATCGCCTAGAATGGATGGCACCCCACCAGAAAGCTCTTTGATGTCTCCTAATCTTGACTTGCTCTTCTTGAGTCCTTACTTGCTCCAAATCCTGGGGACATCACGTCCCCAGCCATGCAAATGGAAAAAAATAACACATCAGTAAACGGTACTGGCACTTTATAAGATAAACAAAGTAAATATACTTGACATGTAAGGAAAATTGACATGAATTAACTTTAAGCATTCTTGAATTATCATTATTAACATAAAGAATTGAAAAGAAATCTTATGCATCCCTCTGTGACGCCCCCTTAGGAGCACATGATTGCTAGGAAAGCCCTTGATGCTAGGAAAGCCCTTAATGACCCTTTTGAGGTCCATAATCGGGAGCATAATAAGACTATTTCAATTCCAATTACTTGACCATTAACATGATGTTGACATTAACATAAATCATGATTCTTTAAATCATAACATGAAGGGATTACTCCCCACTGATTACTAACATGATTTTCATGAATCTTTCATGGTAACAATGAGCATTATAACATAAGACATAGTATGTGACAAACAACAAGTAATGATATACTGAACATGATTATAACATTAGACTTGAAACAATAATGTCTATTTTATATCTAACATGCAAGCAATCATAAATATTTGTGCTCAGTAGCATGGCCCGTTTACCTTGGAGCAAGGATGATCCTTGAGTCAGATCTAGGTCTAACCTTCCCTTGACTTAGCTCTACAAACCTGTCCATAATCATTAAACATAATTAATCAATACATAGTATTGATCTTAGGTGACTTAGGGCTTGAGTGTATTCGGATCAGTCTCATAAATCATCATTATTATATTTAAGAAAATCTAGGTTGACCAAGGTCACATAAATCAAGTTGATGCAGGATTAGTGTTTCAAGAGTCCAAACATGTTTTCTAACAAAACATCAGAACAGGAGATCAAAACATGGTCTGAAAATATTAAAATCGTATTCTACTCGAAAAACCAAATCCAATGACTATTTATTCGAAATTTTCCGACAAACGGTTGAATTACTATGAATTTTCGAAATTCTAACCAATGAGAAAATAGGAAAAAGCCAAGTGAATAAAACTCGACCCAAGCCAGTGGGCCGGGTCTGAGCTGGACCAACCGGGCTCAGCCAACTCAGCTACGAAGATCGCCTTCTGAGGTTCGCGGCTAAACCAGGGGAAAAAGGCGAAATCCCTAAAACACCCTCGACGGTGAAATGCATCAAAATAGGCGGGTAGGGATACCAAGGTCATTTCCTGACCTGGTTTGTTCCTGCCCAAACCATGGCGAGAAAACGACTGACAGGAGCTTGGCAAGCTCCGATCTTGGGCCAACTTCAGTGCTCAACTGAGTGAGTCACCCTGCCCATTGCGTTCCTGAAGGGAAACCGCACCCAACGAGCCAAGGCTCAGGTGCTGGGGGGTAGTGGAGCTCAGGAACCTGCTCCAGCCATGGCGGGCATAGGCCGTGATCGAGCAGCAGGGGAGGAAACACTGCGGCGACAGAAATATGGCGAGGCAAAAACAACTCGCAAGCCTAAACCGAAGACGAGGAACCATTGATGCCAGAAAAGAGCCAATCGTTCATCAGTTGTTGAAGAGCAAAGGAAAACAGAGAAAGAAGAGTCAGAGATCGAACAACCCGAAGAATCGGCAATAATGAACCATCGAGATCGGATTCGGAGTCGCAGAGGTTGGGCGATTCTAAAGCTAAGTTCTCCGGGGTCGTAGAGCCATGGAGATGGCTTGGTGACTAGCACCTGCAAGTGCCGCTTCAGCGGTCTATAGGACCCGTTGCTCGGGGCAGACTCAGGGCGAACCAGTAAGTCGGAAACAAAGCAGAAGAGCCAAGGATGCTCACCACGACCGCAATTGAACCACGGTGGTCGGAGATGTCGGGGCGAGGCCGGGTTTGCCGGAGATCTATCTCGAGTAGGTCAGGGAGGCTCGGGGTCCTACGATTCCAATTGATGGTGGAGGAACGATCGATGGGGACGACGGTGCTATAGGAGTAGTTATATAGGCATGAGGGTGGCTACCTCAGCCTCTGCACATCTCGGGGTCACGAGGGGATAAAGCCCTAATTGGGCGTTTCGTCAACAGAGAGAAATGGAGAGTGAGTCATGGCTCGCTGGATTCGGGATCGTCTCACGGACATGAAGGAGAAGGAATTTCGGGAAACGGTGTAGTAATGAGGGAGAGAGAGATCGATGGAGGTAGCTCTGTGAAACAGTCCTGACCCGCGGGGAAGACGGGGGTAGGTGACGATCTGAGGATCGTTGGATCGTGATCGGACGGTGTTAAAGGCATGCGAAAAAATTTAAATGCAACAGTAACGCGTTACATGCATTAAATCATAGACCTTATGTTTAATTGCTTGTATTAAACGAAATTATATTCAAACCTATATACAAGTCTTTTAAATTCAATTTGGATGGTCAAACAAGGGTCAAATGAGCTCAAATTTGAACCATAGGCCAATAAGAAGCTCTAGAATATTCTTGTGAGGTTAGGTTTCGTTTTTGTACATATTATAGTCCATAACTCCCATATCTCAATTAAAATTTATTTAAAGGTAATATAATTTGAAAAGACTCCTATTGTTGAATTCTTGAGTCATAACTCCAAGATTAATATTAACTAGTCACATTATAGCCTTTCTCTAAGATTTATGGCTATTTTGTAGGAGAGAGAAAAGGTGAAAAGGAAAACATATATTCAACATTTGTGTTAATTGAAATTCATTTATAGCATGCATATGAGAGAAAATATATATATATAGTCTTTATTTCTCTAAAAGGATATTTTCATGCCCTTTTTGTATCAAACCCCTCAACTAATTATTATTTGGGAAAAGTCCCATTATATCTTTTAAATTATATATGAAAGTTTGGGATGTGACAATTCTACCCACCTTAAAATAAATTTCGTCCTCGAAATTTCCTAGGGTACTACTCACCTTAGAATTCTTGTTACTTCTTCATATAATTAACACATGAATAAAATTCGCATCAAAAGTGAATTCATTTCATAAAAAGGTTCAAATGAACGTAAGCTAATTATTACATCACTCTTCATCTTCCTTCTCTACTTCCATAGAGAAGACCCTAGCTTGTCTTTTGGTAGGTGGAGGGTGGCCCTTGTTCTGGTCATGGTCCTTCTTTGTGAGCTTAGGGCAATTTGACTTGAGGTGCCCGATTTCTCCACAATAGTAGCATGCACCCGTACCATACCTGCATGGGCCTGCATGGTTTTTCTTGCATGTAGGACATTGGGGCTTTTCAGCTTCAACTGTAGGTTCAGGTACCTTTCTTTTAGGGTTGTTGGGAGGCTGGTATTGGTTGTTCTTTTGGGGAACTTCTTTCTTGTAGGATCGTCCAGGGTGATCTTCAAGCTCTAGGGCTGCATCTAGGGCTGCTTGAAGGGTTCTATGGCCTCTTCCTGACAAAGCAAAACTCAAGTCGGGTTTGAGTCCTCGGATGAATTTCTTTGTTCTACGTGTTTCATCATGATCATGGCCATACTTTTGGAGGACCCTGAACTTCATGGCATATTGGGTAACAGTCATGTCACCCACTTGAGCTAGATTGGCAAACTCTAGCTCCTTCTTCTCAATCATTGCTTCTGATACATAATGCTCTTGGAAGGCTTCAACGAATCCTTCCCATGTGAGTGGAGGTGCATCACCTGCCCTTGAGTTGAGGAGGTTTTCCCACCATGTGCGGGCTGCCCCTTTGAGCATGTGGGTTGCAAAACGAACCCTAGAGTGTTGAGGGCAGTCCATGTCTCGAAAGCAATGCTCCATGCCTCTTATCCAGTCCTCAGTTTTGGTGACTACATCAATTTCTCCTTCACCCGAGAAAGAGTCGGGCCTTATCTTTAAGAAGTCTACTAGAGTGGGCTCATGATGCCTAGGCTGAGGTTGGCCTTGTGCTAGGACATTGGTGAGTGCTTGGACAAGATCTTCTATAGTTGGCCTATTATTCTCTCTTAGTCCACTTTCCCCACTAGCAGAGCTAGCACCATCATCATTACCCTTTCCCTTGTCTGCTCTCTTAGGGGCCATCTGGAAAAAGGGTCACATAAACCTAGGGTTAGAACATATGAATCAAATTGTAGCTTTGGTGGCCATCCATTAACTTGGCTCTGATACCATTAATGTAACACCCCTCCCTAGGGTTACATACATAACCAGCGGAAGCACAGCCTAATCCCCAACATTATCCATAATGTGGGGTACTTGGCATTTTGGGGAGGGTTATCACAAAAAGAGTAATCATTGCAAGTAAACAAATAATTCACCATTTAGATTCATACATTATTATATGAATAGGGAATTACAACAACAAGTATAGAATTCTAATCATTCCTCAACATGGGAAACTAAACATAATAATAAACAACTCTATTTGATTGGATCGCCTAGAATGGATGGCACCCCACCAGAAAGCTCTTTGATGTCTCCTAATCTTGACTTGCTCTTCTTGAGTCCTTACTTGCTCCAAATCCTGGGGACATCACGTCCCCAGCCATGCAAATGGAAAAAAATAACACATCAGTAAACGGTACTGGCACTTTATAAGATAAACAAAGTAAATATACTTGACATGTAAGGAAAATTGACATGAATTAACTTTAAGCATTCTTGAATTATCATTATTAACATAAAGAATTGAAAAGAAATCTTATGCATCCCTCTGTGACGCCCCCTTAGGAGCACATGATTGCTAGGAAAGCCCTTGATGCTAGGAAAGCCCTTAATGACCCTTTTGAGGTCCATAATCGGGAGCATAATAAGACTATTTCAATTCCAATTACTTGACCATTAACATGATGTTGACATTAACATAAATCATGATTCTTTAAATCATAACATGAAGGGATTACTCCCCACTGATTACTAACATGATTTTCATGAATCTTTCATGGTAACAATGAGCATTATAACATAAGACATAGTATGTGACAAACAACAAGTAATGATATACTGAACATGATTATAACATTAGACTTGAAACAATAATGTCTATTTTATATCTAACATGCAAGCAATCATAAATATTTGTGCTCAGTAGCATGGCCCGTTTACCTTGGAGCAAGGATGATCCTTGAGTCAGATCTAGGTCTAACCTTCCCTTGACTTAGCTCTACAAACCTGTCCATAATCATTAAACATAATTAATCAATACATAGTATTGATCTTAGGTGACTTAGGGCTTGAGTGTATTCGGATCAGTCTCATAAATCATCATTATTATATTTAAGAAAATCTAGGTTGACCAAGGTCACATAAATCAAGTTGATGCAGGATTAGTGTTTCAAGAGTCCAAACATGTTTTCTAACAAAACATCAGAACAGGAGATCAAAACATGGTCTGAAAATATTAAAATCGTATTCTACTCGAAAAACCAAATCCAATGACTATTTATTCGAAATTTTCCGACAAACGGTTGAATTACTATGAATTTTCGAAATTCTAACCAATGAGAAAATAGGAAAAAGCCAAGTGAATAAAACTCGACCCAAGCCAGTGGGCCGGGTCTGAGCTGGACCAACCGGGCTCAGCCAACTCAGCTACGAAGATCGCCTTCTGAGGTTCGCGGCTAAACCAGGGGAAAAAGGCGAAATCCCTAAAACACCCTCGACGGTGAAATGCATCAAAATAGGCGGGTAGGGATACCAAGGTCATTTCCTGACCTGGTTTGTTCCTGCCCAAACCATGGCGAGAAAACGACTGACAGGAGCTTGGCAAGCTCCGATCTTGGGCCAACTTCAGTGCTCAACTGAGTGAGTCACCCTGCCCATTGCGTTCCTGAAGGGAAACCGCACCCAACGAGCCAAGGCTCAGGTGCTGGGGGGTAGTGGAGCTCAGGAACCTGCTCCAGCCATGGCGGGCATAGGCCGTGATCGAGCAGCAGGGGAGGAAACACTGCGGCGACAGAAATATGGCGAGGCAAAAACAACTCGCAAGCCTAAACCGAAGACGAGGAACCATTGATGCCAGAAAAGAGCCAATCGTTCATCAGTTGTTGAAGAGCAAAGGAAAACAGAGAAAGAAGAGTCAGAGATCGAACAACCCGAAGAATCGGCAATAATGAACCATCGAGATCGGATTCGGAGTCGCAGAGGTTGGGCGATTCTAAAGCTAAGTTCTCCGGGGTCGTAGAGCCATGGAGATGGCTTGGTGACTAGCACCTGCAAGTGCCGCTTCAGCGGTCTATAGGACCCGTTGCTCGGGGCAGACTCAGGGCGAACCAGTAAGTCGGAAACAAAGCAGAAGAGCCAAGGATGCTCACCACGACCGCAATTGAACCACGATGGTCGGAGATGTCGGGGCGAGGCCGGGTTTGCCGGAGATCTATCTCGAGTAGGTCGGGGAGGCTCGGGGTCCTACGATTCCAATTGATGGTGGAGGAACGATCGATGGGGACGACGGTGCTATAGGAGTAGTTATATAGGCATGAGGGTGGCTACCTCAGCCTCTGCACATCTCGGGGTCACGAGGGGATAAAGCCCTAATTGGGCGTTTCGTCAACAGAGAGAAATGGAGAGCGAGTCATGGCTCGCTGGATTCGGGATCGTCTCACGGACATGAAGGAGAAGGAATTTCGGGAAACGGTGTAGTAATGAGGGAGAGAGAGATCGATGGAGGTAGCTCTGTGAAACAGTCCTGACCCGCGGGGAAGACGGGGGTAGGTGACGATCTGAGGATCGTTGGATCGTGATCGGACGGTGTTAAAGGCATGCGAAAAAATTTAAATGCAACAGTAACGCGTTACATGCATTAAATCATAGACCTTATGTTTAATTGCTTGTATTAAACGAAATTATATTCAAACCTATATACAAGTCTTTTAAATTCAATTTGGATGGTCAAACAAGGGTCAAATGAGCTCAAATTTGAACCATAGGCCAATAAGAAGCTCTAGAATATTCTTGTGAGGTTAGGTTTCGTTTTTGTACATATTATAGTCCATAACTCCCATATCTCAATTAAAATTTATTTAAAGGTAATATAATTTGAAAAGACTCCTATTGTTGAATTCTTGAGTCATAACTCCAAGATTAATATTAACTAGTCACATTATAGCCTTTCTCTAAGATTTATGGCTATTTTGTAGGAGAGAGAAAAGGTGAAAAGGAAAACATATATTCAACATTTGTGTTAATTGAAATTCATTTATAGCATGCATATGAGAGAAAATATATATATATAGTCTTTATTTCTCTAAAAGGATATTTTCATGCCCTTTTTGTATCAAACCCCTCAACTAATTATTATTTGGGAAAAGTCCCATTATATCTTTTAAATTATATATGAAAGTTTGGGATGTGACAATTCTACCCACCTTAAAATAAATTTCGTCCTCGAAATTTCCTAGGGTACTACTCACCTTAGAATTCTTGTTACTTCTTCATATAATTAACACATGAATAAAATTCGCATCAAAAGTGAATTCATTTCATAAAAAGGTTCAAATGAACGTAAGCTAATTATTACATCACTCTTCATCTTCCTTCTCTACTTCCATAGAGAAGACCCTAGCTTGTCTTTTGGTAGGTGGAGGGTGGCCCTTGTTCTGGTCATGGTCCTTCTTTGTGAGCTTAGGGCAATTTGACTTGAGGTGCCCGATTTCTCCACAATAGTAGCATGCACCCGTACCATACCTGCATGGGCCTGCATGGTTTTTCTTGCATGTAGGACATTGGGGCTTTTCAGCTTCAACTGTAGGTTCAGGTACCTTTCTTTTAGGGTTGTTGGGAGGCTGGTATTGGTTGTTCTTTTGGGGAACTTCTTTCTTGTAGGATCGTCCAGGGTGATCTTCAAGCTCTAGGGCTGCATCTAGGGCTGCTTGAAGGGTTCTATGGCCTCTTCCTGACAAAGCAAAACTCAAGTCGGGTTTGAGTCCTCGGATGAATTTCTTTGTTCTACGTGTTTCATCATGATCATGGCCATACTTTTGGAGGACCCTGAACTTCATGGCATATTGGGTAACAGTCATGTCACCCACTTGAGCTAGATTGGCAAACTCTAGCTCCTTCTTCTCAATCATTGCTTCTGATACATAATGCTCTTGGAAGGCTTCAACGAATCCTTCCCATGTGAGTGGAGGTGCATCACCTGCCCTTGAGTTGAGGAGGTTTTCCCACCATGTGCGGGCTGCCCCTTTGAGCATGTGGGTTGCAAAATGAACCCTAGAGTGTTGAGGGCAGTCCATGTCTCGAAAGCAATGCTCCATGCCTCTTATCCAGTCCTCAGCTTTGGTGACTACATCAATTTCTCCTTCACCCGAGAAAGAGTCGGGCCTTATCTTTAAGAAGTCTACTAGAGTGGGCTCATGATGCCTAGGCTGAGGTTGGCCTTGTGCTAGGACATTGGTGAGTGCTTGGACAAGATCTTCTATAGTTGGCCTATTATTCTCTCTTAGTCCACTTTCCCCACTCGCAGAGCTAGCACCATCATCATTACCCTTTCCCTTGTCTGCTCTCTTAGGGGCCATCTGGAAAAAGGGTCACATAAACCTAGGGTTAGAACATATGAATCAAATTGTAGCTTTGGTGGCCATCCATTAACTTGGCTCTGATACCATTAATGTAACACCCCTCCCTAGGGTTACATTTTATCAGATAGTTTAGATGCTTGCATTTTATTGAACATTCAGGTAGCGATATATATGCTTTTATATAGTAAATGATATTCTAGGACCTCCATAATCTCTAATATTTACCTTTGATCAGTTTTTGGGCCTCCTCTTTTTACATGTGATGCCTCATCATCCTAGAAATTGAGAGCCTCCCCCCAGATGTTGTCAATCAACATTTATGAGGCTATCATCCCCACATAAATGAGGAAATTTAGTACTAATAGGAAACATATATGGCCTCAGCTAGGGGATCAAAAGATGTTCACATCATCCTCCCTTACTTATATCATAATGGGTTATCATATGGGGATCCCACGCTAATTTTGAACAAAAACATTGATGATATCCTATATTGGGGCCTTCTAGCTCTTATCCTGGTCACTTAGATCTCAATAATCTTGTTTGTTTTTTTACAAAAGATATATCACCTTTTGTACTTTATAAGTGGCACTACCAGTAGTACTGATTGTATTTCGTGTTTGCTAAAATACATGTGTGCATTCTTTGGGTTATAGTGGTATTAAATGAATGATGATGTCCTATCAAAAAAATAGTAGTGACCTTATGTGTTAAAATTCCATAACATAGATTAATACACTTAAAACGGACATAATAACCTTTTGTAAGCAAATATGTGTTTTAATTTCATGTAATATGTGATACATGTGACATCAATCACTAATATGCACATAATAATTGAAACTATTTTGTAAGTCTACAAACTGAATAAGCATGCATTAAAAACTAGTATTCATTAAAACAAATTCTATAAAGATATAAAAGAGTAATAATTGTATTTTACATCCAAGTTAACACAATCTATGTTGCATCATATAAGTTACTGTTGGAATTATTACAATCAATGACTTAATCAGGTAAAATACTATATGTCATGCAAAGAATGTATAATATAACTCTTTTAATGCTAAGAAAATGACAATAGGATCCTGAACCCTAATTATTGAGATTAATGATTATATATTACAATATATTTTAGGATAATGGGTTAAACCCTAGTTTTACGAGAAAACCAATAACATAGTCCACTTCCAAATTCCTTATCAACATGTCCAATTTTCTTAAGATAACTAATATCCACATGATTAGGTAAGTATAGATATCCAAATGTATTCAGATAACTAAATAGCTAACTATTTAAATCATTGGTATAATAGATATATGTTTTAGTTTGTTATATTCTTGACTATACCCTAAGTTAATGTCCCATGGATTTTCTATTATTTGTCAAATATTTTAAATAATTAATAACCTTTCTTCTTCTCTTGATCCGATTTCATCCCAAATTTAGGTACGTCCAACGATAATCAACATCTCCTCTTCACCTAGCTCCTTGACTAACTAGTACTCCACTATCTTGTATACCCTCCCAATCTTTTTTATCCATCTCCTCCTCATCTAGACTCTTATTTTCCTTCACTCCACCTTCATCATGTGACTTCAAGTTCTCAAATCCCAAATTCACTAGGTTTATGTATCCTCATCAAACAAATCTCAGATTCCTATTTCCCCAAGTTTCTTTCTCCAAGTAGTTCCTTGACATTTTTGACCATAAAAATATATGTTTCCTTAATTTACACAGAACCTAATAGCCTTTATGTAATTCTAATTTCCCTTTTCATCATGCGAATTAATGTGGCATATCTAAAAAAACCACATACTCCTTATTGAGGAACCAAAATTTTCACATGTGATGGATTTGAGATGGACATGAATACAAGAGATATCATTTACACACGATGAGTTTCACCATTTGAGGTCAAGAATGCTTTTAGAAAAGATGAAAATGAGAAAGGCATGCAAACCAGATGGTATTCCCATTGATGTATGGAAGAGTATGGGGAATGAAGGAGTTATGTGGTTATGAGTGGAGAAATAGTACTATAGTCCCGATCAATAAGAACAAAGGTGATGTTCAAATCTACACCAACTATAGAGGTATCAAGTTTATGAGTCACACAATGAATCTTTGGGAAAGGATTGTTGAGTAGAGAATAAAATCTATAATGCAGATATCAAACAACCAATTTGGTTTCATGCATGGAAGATCAAGAACGGATGCTATTGTTATGATAAGGAGGCTTATGGAGAAGTATAGAGAAATCAAAAGATATATTCATATGGTGTTTATTGATTTGGAAAAGGCTTATGATTGAGTATCCATAGAACTGTTGTGGATGGTTTTGAAGAAAAAGAGTGTGCCAATTCAATACATTGACTTGATCAAAGACATGTATGATAGATCTATTGCAAGTGTGAAGGCTCATCCAGGAGAGACATAAACGTTTCCTATCATAGTTGGGGTACACCAAGGATCCACACTCATCCCATATCTATTTGTTCTTATTATGGATGAGTTGACAAATAATGTTCAGGATGATATTCCTTAGTGTATGTTATTTGTTGATGATATTGTTTTGATTGAGGAAACTAAACATGGATTGAATGATATAGTTGAACGTTGGAGAAAGGCATTGCAATCAAATGGATTGATGATTAGTAGTAGGAAAATTGAGTATATGCATTGCAATTTCAGCCAATCTTGTAGTGTGAATGATGGAGCCAAGTTGGACAGAATACATATACCAAAATGTGATAAATTTTGTTACTAGGGTTCTATTATTCAAATAGATGGGGATGTCCAAAATGACGTTTGTCACATGATCACTACAAGATGGTTGAAAAGGAGGTGTACAAATTGAGTATTATGTGATCAAAAGATCCCTCTCAGGTTAAAAAGTAAGCTTTATAGAACAGCTAGCTATACGGCCAACCGTGCTCTATGGGAGTGAATGTTTGGCGGTGAATAAACAAGGCCTCAATGAGATGAATGTGTCTGAAATGCATATGTTGAGATGGATGTGTGGGAAGATAAGAAAATATCTCTTGAGAAAAGACTAGATAAGGAATAAAGTGGGGGTGGTAAGCATTGAGGACAAGTTGTGTGAGCGTCGACTCAGATGGTAAGGACATGTGCAACATAGACCAAATAACGTGCCTATATGAAGCAATGCTATTGAGTCAAGCACAATAAATAGAAAAAAAGGAAGGCATAAATTAACATGGTATGAGCTTATAAAGAGAGATTTTGAATGTCTACATCTCCAACCAAAATATGGCCCATGATAGAGATGAATGGAGGCAAAGGATCCATGTAGCCAAACCCAACATAGTTGGGATAGAGGCTTCGATGATGATGATGATGATGATGATGGATTTGAGATAGACAATCTAAGAACACCATACCTTTGAGTTTATATACAAAACAAACCTATAGTATGGATTCTCCCCACACCACATTTGTCTAAGTTAACAAGGAGGGTATAAACACCATATTTCCCCATAGGAGCACACTACCCCTCAAATGATATATTTGTTTGAAGTGGGAAATATATATACCCAGGAAAACAAAAAAATCCAATTCAAACAATAGGGTGTGATTAAATAAAAAACAATAACTTGATTATGGAATATTTCATAAAAGATATATTGATACCAGTGATATGAATGTTCAATTTATGATAATACCATTAAGACCCTTAATATCAAGAGATATGTTACAAATCAACACTATGTGATCCTTCTTCCTCTTATTCATCATTTTTATCATGTTTAGCAATGAGGCATTCTACAACTCTATGATAAGCTTCTCCATCTTCATATGGCCCAAGATCAATAGAAAAATCCCAAGATGCATGATAAGCTTTTATTTTTTTCCTTTTTTTTCTTCTTATTACGTTTCCTTTTGAGTAATGGTCATTCATCCTTCAATTATCCCTTGCAAACAAAACATCTACTAAAGAAAGTGATAAAGTATTTGTTAGAAAAAAAATTAAAGTACTTGTTATCTTTTGAGTGATTTTCTTCCCCACTACTTGATTATCCACTTAAGGAAGAGGTTGATGGCCTTCAAGTTCTTGATTTAAGACCCAATCCCTTTTTATTTGCATGACTACCTTCTTCTTCAGATTCTTAGAGTTTAACCTTGTATATCTCTAAGTTTCTAGTAAATTATTCAATTATAGAATGGAAAGATCTAATTATATCATGTAACAATAACATTGTTTTCATACTTAGGGGATCAAAAAGAAAATTCTTATTCACAAGTTTTTTCTAGTTCGATTCTCTAGGGATTTTAAACCACTAATAACTAAAAAGAACTAGAGTACTTTTTAGAAATATATTATGTTTTCTATGTGAAATAAATATTAATTATGAGTTACCATATTAAACTTGGAATCCTTATAATTTTTTGTTTCCTCATTAATTATAGTTAATTTTCTCATAAAATTAGACAGATTCACAAGAATATATGCTAAAATACAAGGAGACACAAAAATATAAAGTAATCTTATGGTGATAAAGTGAGAGTAGCATTTCAATGGATATATGTACTTAACCTCAAGCTCCATCACTAGAATTCATTTGGATGTACGGCCATCTGCCAAACATCAAAGAAAATATCATTTGTGAAGCTACACATACCACTTCAAATATGTATATCTAGAGCCATCAACAAGAGTTGGGTTGTATACATGTGCTCCTTCAAAGTTGAGATGGTTCAGAATATATTCCTCCATTATTTAAGACTCATAGGAGATCCTTAAAGGCCATTTAAGATAACAACTAAAATATAGAGAAATGGTGGATAGATTTAAAACCAATTTATGTAATTTCAAACATAAGGATGTTGATTGAGACTTGGTTATAGAATAACACAATAGAATAGTAAAGAGATCAATTATCAAATCGAAAAACACAATTAACATAATGAAATATAGTGGTTCTGAATAGAAATGTGTATATCCACTAGATAATAGTTGTATTTAGTATTTCTCAATCTGTAATTTATTAACCTTCTATGCTAATACAAATTACAATTATTTGTGTCTTTTTTGGATTCAACGTCCTTTTTAGCCCAAAGATAACTATTGCAATCCATGCAGGATGCAAAAAGGTCAACCTTAAAGAAGATAACTCTCCTCCTTTCATTTCGGGGCGTATCCTTATCAGGATAAGTAGCTGAAAGCTCAAAACAAAATGGGAAAAAGGAAGAAGAAAGAATATATTAACAATTGTCACAAGATTACAATTCAAGCTCTTGTAAAGATGTTATGATAAAATCAAACATGGGTTTATGCAAGGCTTGATGTGGTGGATCAGGACACCTAAGGTAAACTGGACTTACGCTTACTTAGAAGTAGATGGGAATAGAAATGTATAGTCATGTGATCAATTAAATAGTGAGTACTTGGATTTCTCAAAGTACTTTGGATGTACTATGGAACTCTTACATATAAGAAGTTGTGAATAGTCAAGATAAATGTTAGAAATTTTTACAATGGGGTTAGTTATAAACTAGTCACTAAAGGATAGTGGTGAAAAATAAACTACTAAATATGTGCTAACTAAAATATATGAATTTTACATGTCTGTCAAATTATAATTCAACCATGAAGCATATATGTAGAACTACAATTCAACCAAGGCATTGTGTTGACCACCTTTGGTGTAAAGGCTATGACCCGATCAATTAATATGTTTTTCTAACATACTTTATGGTAAAATTACAATTCAACGAACAATCATTATGTACTATGAGGTTGTAAATTTTAGAAAATGACTCAAATGATTTTTAACAAGCCTACCTATCCTATTAGGTGTGTACAAGTAAAACTGGGTCTAGGATGACTTTCAAACATTCATCATTGGTTGTAACATGATTCCTATCAAGTAGTACATTTATACAAGGACAAGACATAATTATAATATAACTTGATTTCAAGTATCCAAAAATATAGATTATTGCATGAATAACGTCAATAGATCTTTTCTAAGTTTCTCAACACTTAACACACATATTAGTAGCAACAGGCTAAACATTTTCATCATTGAAATTAGAGTTGAATATCCACATATGAAACATATTTGTGCTAACATTTTTCTATATTTTGGATTCAAGGATAAGAGGACAAGAGATTTCAAAAGTGAACAAGTTTACTTTGTAAACCTATTCTACATCCTTGTGAGCATATACATGTTCTTTGCGAATGTTCACTATGAAGAAGTACTTTAACTTTATAATAAATCTATGTAACATTTATGTATGTCTATTTGGGATTTTTCTTGAATGTAGTGAATGTTCATGTACAAATGCATAGTTTTTGTATTGTGCTATATATGATGTATATAACAACAATATTAGAGTTTTTAATCTTGACTCTTCAGGGTCTTGAGAAGGTTGATTCATATTCAATTACAATATTGATTATTTCTTGGTTTTCACAAAAGATTTTCCAATAATGAGGAATTGTAGTAGTTCCACCTACTTCCTCAGTATTCTATATTACATAGTTGAAAGAGGAATTTATTGATTCATCACAACACAACCTTCATAGTGCCTTCTAATGACCTTATTACAAGCCCCCTTCCTAGAGTGGAATATCTGGTGGTTTTGGTTCTTATAAATTGAGAAATTTCTAGTAGATATAAGAATTATACTTATATCTATATATTACGTAATAACTATAAAATGGTAAGTTGAAACCAATGTACTCTAAGACCTATATGGCTACAATGAATTTTGTATACCATGATATGTACCAAGCTTACTATAAAATGGTAAGTTTGGTACATTTCATGTTATACAAAATTCTTTGTAGTCATATAGCTCTTAGAGTACGTTGGTTTAAACTATGCATCATATGTATTAGAAACTTTGCCAATAGAATTATATTTAAACTTTTTCCTTATATATAGTATCTTGCAAATATTTAACATAAACTAATGGAATTTCTATGAAATTAGAAAATTAAATGAGAATTTGTAAATGTGTAAGTGTTTGTAGGAACTTGTTTTTTCACATTGCTAACGTGTGATTACAGATGATTGTGGAATGGAAACTTAGATTTATAAGTTTTGCAAGGATAAATGTATATATGTGTCGGGCTTTTGTTCATTGTAGTCCTTAATTTTTTGTGTATCATGAAATATTAAGGATTTGTATTTTTATGGAGCTTGAGGAAGGGTGTTCATACGTACTTATTATAGTAAAAAAAATTAGTATACATAATTGAGGTGTAATATCAATGGGAGAATGAAGTTGAATTTATATTATTGTGAGAATGTGAGCATTAGTTTGTTTTTAGTTATTGGAGCTAAAAGGGTTGTTTTTAAGATAGAGGAAGGAGATTATTTACAGAAACATTTTGCATGTTGGAGATTCCTCAAGATTCTTGTAGATCAAAACTTAAAATCACCATATTGACCTTGTAGACTTTGAAACCATGTAAACTTAATCCCTTTGTATCCTTTCTTTTATTTTCATTCCTATCTACCTTCTTGAATGGGGTTCTCCATTATCATTAATAGAAATTTCTCTTATCTGCCTAAAAATAATGTTTTCTATTTTTCTTTGGCCTATTTGAATGGGTGTATGCAATATTGAACGTTTTGGGTTGTTCAACAGATCCTTCGAGCTAAGGTTTCTAGGTTTTCTTGTTGGATTGTGAGTAGATTTTCTGACTCTTATATTTTTGAATATATGTGATTTACTGAGAATTCGTATAAGGTATGGTTACCTTGGTGCTAGTATTCCTAGGTCTAGTTATATATGGTAGTCCTACCAATGTATTTGAAAAGGATATGATATGTTGTTAGATTACTATACTATCAGTTGCCAAAAAGATAGTATAGTATTACCAACTATGATGTGATACGTTTCATAACCTAAGTACCCAGAGGAACCTATTGTTTTATATAGTTTGTATGTCTATGACCCCAAACATTTATATTTGTACCAAATGAGTAGTGGTAGGATCTTGGTGAGATTAGATAATGCTAAGATCTTCTACGTGTGCTAGGGCACTGCACTATTACTAGACAATAGTCTGGGTGGTACATCCCAACTACCGAGAGCTTAGTAATAGAAAAGGTTATCAAGACGTGTGGATTGATTGTGTATCTATTGTACTATTATTAGTGCTTAATATCGCTACTACTCTTACATGCTTTGCAAGTGTTTCTCTTTAACATCCAGCTGCCTAATTTAGAGCATATTGTGTAACTTACATACTTTGATTTATCTATATGTGTTTTATCTTTGATGTGACTTTGGTCTCACTTTCATAGTTTTCCTTTTAGGGATCGCAGAACCTATTTTAGATATTTGTTGGTAGGGAGTCACCGTCCTCGAGGTAGTAATGACTTGAATGTGAGAGTTGGCTTTTAATGGTGTCTAGAGTCTTTCATGTACACTTGGGTCCCAAGAAGGATGTTTTATGCAATGATGTATCCACATCTCAATTTTTGGTTGCATATGTTTTACTTGATTTATATTTTCTATTTATTTATAGGGGTATTTTTATATGAAAAAAATGTGTCCTTGGTCACATATGGTGAACAACGTACAATTATATGTTGAAAAATAAATATATTAGGAGTTTTTCATGATCATATATGTGATCCTGATGGACAATCAAAATTGAGTTCTTTTTTGCATGCTTTTGGATGTCATTTATTGAGATTGGTTTGGCTTTTGGATCTAGGGTTTCTTCTCATAGTATGGTCTATTTAGCCTTATGGTGTGATTGTTCGTTGATCATGGGACTGGGTATCATGCCCTATTATATCAATAACATTACATACATATCACTAGAATTGGTGATGATTAGTTTTTAAGGTGTCATTACTTTATCTTCATCACAAATGGGAATAAATTGGTATTTTATATATGATGAGCGAACATGGAAGATATACATTGATAGTTGTATATATGATAAGAAACTAGAATAGAGTCATTGTGATGCTTGGAATTTTTTGATGGCCTTTTGTCTGCTCCAATGTGGCACATTTGTTTCACTATATGTAATACTTGTGACTATTATGGTGGAAACCTTATAGACTAACTCAAAATGATTTTAACACAAGATTTACCAAAAATGTGAGGATTCTTGTTTTTAATATTCGACTTGAGCTCCCATGTAGACTCTTCATCACTAGGATTTTTTCTAGGCTACTTTTATCATAGGAACAGTACGCCTTTTCAATTGATGAGCTTGCTAGTCCACAATATGTATCGGTCTTTCTTCATAACTCAATTCAGTGAGGATTTTTGGAACATTTCAATCTCTAGAGATATTCAAGACCCATTAGGATTTCTCTCGAATCGTGGAAGAAACATAAAGCTACACAAATAATATGCTCGAGAAAGGTGCACTCCAATTCAATCAGAAGACTAAAACTAAAAGTTTTGAGAAGTTAAATATGGATTATTAGAGTCCATTGTAGACTCGGCCTCATCAAATGCTCCCTCCTATATTGCACGTCCACTTAGGTATGACAATTAGTTTATTTTTTTCAAATGAACAAACCATGTTGTTGGTAATTTTAATAGGTTTGGAAGTAAAAGGAAATTGATGGAGGAAAGATAACAACTAGGATCAAGGCCTCACTTAAATAAAAATCTCATTGTTCCAAACTAACACAGCAACCCAAATCTAGTCCAAAAGTCTTATTTGTATATAAGACCCGCCATGCTCTTCATAGAAGTGGGAAGTAAACCACATGTTCCTATCTCAAATTCTTACTAGAACTATAAAGTGTGGGACCTGAGAGGGGATCCACTCTTCACTGGATTGAGAGATAAAACCATATGATTCCTAAAATTTAGGATATGATGACTTTCATTTATTTTCTCACATGGTATATATTACATAGCAAGATAATAAATAAGCAATAGAAACAAAACTATTAGAAAGTTACATGATCATTCACATAAAATTATTCTCCACTATAAAAGATGGCATGACATAATAAAAAGGTATGCATAAAAGGTCAGTTGCAAAGGGAAACCTAAATGTTCCTAGCTATCCTTAAGTCAAAATCTTCTACATGATCTTCCAAAGTCCTTGTCCTTTAACACATCTACATCTGAATGGAAGAGAACATCACCCCGAACATAGGAAATAAGATATATGTTAGAAAAGGTTGAGTATGTACATAAAATAAACACTATGGGTATTATATAGGTTAAAAGTGCAAAAAGAGATGTTTCCACAAGGAGGGGACATTTGCAATTATGTAAGTTCAAAAGAATTAAAACAAGAGAAATGAGGCATATTAAAACTCAGATCACAATCATGAGAATAAAAGTTTCTTGCCATAACAATCAATGACAATTAGATTTAAAAAAATAAATGGTTGCATGCAAAATAGTGTACACTAAATATACCTAAAATACAGCCATAACACCACAGGATTGTGGCCTAAAAGAAATAAGGGTGAAACGCACACCCTGGGTGGAATACGTGCGCCCTATAAAAGTATGATTGTACATAAGTACCAATATTCTAGATATTCTAGTCAAAAACGTAGCACGAAATAATAGAGTGTCAAGACTAAAATTTTAGTCGATTTTGCCTAAAACGACAATCATAGAAGGAGGGGTCAAAGGACCCATTATAAGAGAGTAATTTAACAATCGCATCAATGTATATGAATCCAAATTAGGAAATATAAATATCCAAAAATTGAGTTTCAAGTATATTTGATATCCAAAATATGCCTCTTTAAATGAATTAGTTCTGAGTCAAGTAATTGTTGGTGAGGTATGCCCATAGAGCAAATCGAGTGATGATTGACATGGCATATGCCTGGGTGGATTTGATTAGTACTCATAAAGGTAGGCTTCTAATTCATTTTGTTTCATTTAGTTATGGGATAATGAGGAAATAATGTGAATGTCTAGAGAATAATATTACTCAATGACGAATATCTTCAAGTATTAGACTTGTGGAAATGAGATCATATAGATGTTAAGAGTACATATACATATTCTCATTATGTCCCTATTTGGTTGTTATTGTTGAATGTAGATAGACACCAGTAATACATAAAGACTGGAGTTTGAGTTGGTTGATGATTGAGTCTCACTAAGTCATGATATGGCAATATCAAACCAAGAACACAGATACATGTTAGCGAACAATGTATCAGACAGACCCACCTTGAGAGGGAAACATGGAAACCATCATATGGTAAGTCATAGTCAGCTCCCATAGTGAAGGTGGTGATTGTGATTCTTAGACCTAAAATCACTACAGTCATCACATGTCATTGGATACACTTTGACATCAATAAACGCAATCCTAAAACATGGGTTGTTATAAAGTTGATTATTGGGTGACTTTGACACATGGGAATAGACTTTGAGTGATAGATATGGTATTTTTCCCTCCTATTGGAGTATGATATACTGGCCACTTGATAAGTGAGACTAAGAAATGCATGTACATGCACATGTGAATAACTATATGATATTAAGGTCACATTATCTTAGACATTCTGCTCTTGGTTCAACAAACATGAGATGAACATTGAAAGGATGACAAGTCCATGCCTCGAGTTTACTCTAGATATCAGAGATAAAGGAATTATACAATCACTACAACACCTTATGTAGATTGTAGGTTGAAGTTATTCTCCAACTTTCCATTCACTTTGGCAGCATTGATGTGCGACTAGGCACCACTCCTTGCTTGTGATGTCATAAGCTAATTATGTATATACATTGCCAACGATATATGGGACCTATAGTCACACACATAAGAACTTGTATGGAAGAGGAGTTTAACTTAAATGATGATTGCATTGATTACTAAAGTGTTTAGGTACTCAATTCACACAACAACTCAACAAGATTGGCTGACTGGACTATCAAACAACCATTTCACTAGGTTAGATGGTCATTTGAGCAGTCAGACAGGCATCTCAAGTGTTGAGACGACCATTTGGGTTGTCAGGTTGATCAGAGTTTGAATTGTCTACGTTCTTCCCTTGAACTGATTGGTTCAATGTCATTGAACTGATAGCTCATATAAAACTTACTAATCAGTCATCTGGGTGAGTGAGATGGGCATCTCACATGGGTGACATGTCTCGGCTGGGCCGAACGAAGATTATGGATGTTTCCTGAATTATTTTAATTGCACCTTTCTTATGGTGCAAGGAATTAATATGTGATATTAATTGGAACAAAAAATTTCCAAATTTGTGTGCAATCGTGAAACTATAAGACAGTTGTCTAGCAGTGTGATACGACCGTCTCGCGTGAACAGATGACCATCCAGGTCAGCAGACGATCATTTTGGCTGTCGTGTGATATGAAAATTCAAGATCTTTTGGTCCCTTCCACTCTCGCACAATCCCGTACAGACTGGGAACCCTGACCCTAGCCTCTACTATAAAAAGAAGGGTATTGGGGGCTTCTTAGAATACAACACAAACAATTAAGAATATATTCCTCTAACAACTGTTGTCCTCTCTAGTTGTGCTAATGGAGAGAGTCCAAGAAAGTCCTATCCGACTAGGGAGATACCTACAGGAGATAACAACTAACAGTTGTCATTGTGGGAGAGTAAGTTGGTGACTAGTACGCCAATGGGAGGGGCAATTCCTTCCTATTTGTTATAGTTGAATGACAGGAGTTCTAGTCAGTCCGTGTGGACTACTCTACAGGCAGGAATCCTTTGGTTTCTGATCAAAGAGCAAGGTCAGTCTACAGTTCATGGCGAGACCATAGGATCATTGCAAAAGATGTTCATATTCATTATCCATGGTGAAGACTAGGAGTTGCACAACCACCATCTAAGAGAAACTTGTTGAAATTTGCATTGAAGCGAGTTTTTGTCGCTGGACTTGCTTCAGGACCAGGTATAACTCATTTAACCATCCTTCCTATTTCATAGTAGTTAACGCGATCTTGCTATCATGGGAATACGAATAGATAAAAAAATTGTTTCTGCTACTATACTCTATGCCCGTATTTCTCAACAGTAATGCCCAAAATAAAATGCAGGATGTACATACTTGATCTTCAAGACTAGTGGATGATTTGATAGGAATATACATGGTCCATGAAGTCTAGATGTCACCCTAAATATATGGTGGGTGTGTTTGGCAAACTAAAGAAAGCCTACGTATACATTCCTAGTATAGATTTTCATATTATTATTATCCTAGTATCCATCACCTAATAGAATTTTAGGGATTTAGTCTTATTAAGTAGATATATGATTCATTAGGTATTTGTTTTAGTTCTAATACCCATATTCATATACATATGTGTAAATATTTATAGGTTACATGCATATGATTGGGAGTAATTTGCATTCCTTTGAACATTATCCATATTTTAATAATGACTTAACCATTCCATTCATATGTATCTAATATGTTTGTTTAATAATGATTTCAGGAATTAGGTACATGAAAAGGATCAAATTGATCAAGCCCTAGATTGCTCTAGTTCAACTCAAAAGCAATGCAAATGTGCATTTTGGGAAAACACACCTTTGTAATCATTTGTATTGATGACATGACTTGTAACTAAGATGAAAAATATCAGGGACACTTAATTCCAATGTTTGATCACTTAAAATTTATTTTATAAAATTCATCACAGGAACTTCATCGGTCAAGTTGCCAACTCGACTGATCCTTGATGGATTATGGGAAGGAATGGTGATCGATTGAGTTTCAATTTCACATAACTCGATCGATCCATCTGTATAGTAAACACAATTTAAGTGGATCAGTCGAGTTACCCTAGGACAAACTCGACTGATGGTTTAAATTGGCTTTGTCTGTAGTGTTATCGGTTGAGTTATCTTCATTGAAATTCAACTAAATGCATTGTACGGAGAATGTAGAAAAAGTGATTCTAACTGTTGGAGGGGTGTAAAACTCAAAATTATATATGTTCAACCCTCAAAATGGCTAGTTAATGTGTAAAAGTGTTCCCACACTCTAGTAAACACCCCCATCTATAAATAGGACCTCTTGGAGTTCATTCCAAGGTTGCTCTTTCATGCTATTCAAGGTCCTTGCTATAGTTGAGTGTTATTAGTCCACTTGAGCCCCTTTCACTCTCTTGATTCAACTCAATTCATCATTACAAGTGAGATAGGTCTTGTGTGAAGAGAGCTACCCATTTGTATGCTTGTAAAGCTCTCAATCTTCCATCTTTCCCATCCCTTTCTCAAAAGCTCTTGCTTGGTGAAAGCTTCTGATCCAAGAGTAGGAGAAGGAGCAGGCTTCTTCAGTAGGAGGAGAAGGTGCTAAAGGCTACTCTGAGTGAAGGAGATGATCAAGGTGGAAGATTCAAGGAGTTGTGTGGGTAAAACCTCAAGGACAAACACTCGTTGCATGAAGGGGAGGACGTTGGTGAAGGCATCCAGCTGATTGCAAGAGTGGGTAAGACCTTGTTCAGGTAGATGACTACCTCTTGTATAAGTAAGACCTTGATTGTAAGGTTGTTGGCTCCCTTGACCTTAAATGGAAGTTGGGTATCCTTATCCTAGAAAAGGAAGGTCATTTATTTTAACTCTTATTAGTGAATATAACGAATAGACAAGATTAAGAAATCCTAGAGATTGACCTCTCTAAGTAGTGGACTGACTCTCTCCTAGTTTGGATAGTGGAACCACTCTAAAATAGCTTGTCCAATTGGTTGCTTTCAATTTCTCTCATCCTTTCTGTGCATGCTTATATTTCCATCAAATTGACTATTTGTAATTATGCCTAGTTGAAGTAAATTGAAGGTCTAACTAGTTTTGTGTAAGTTTTGAAGCTCTATTCACCCCCCCCCCTAGAGCCCTCTGGTCCAAAAAATAGTATCAGATAAATGGTCTTCTCTGACACATATCCCATGAGACGAGAATAAGGGCAACTTACTTGGGTCTCTCAACCTATAGGAAGCTTCTTTATGAGGCCACTAGTCTTCAGCAGCACCAACTTTCTCTATTAGAAACGGAGGATGCAGTTCTTCCTCCAAGGAACCAACTATGACATGTGGAAGGTGGTGATCTTCCATACAAGGAGCCAACCAGTGATGTAGACACTTGGGATGAAGCTACAATCAAGAAGGCACATCTCAATGTCAAGGCAGCTAGCATCATCTTTGCTGCCCTCACTCCTTTTGAGTTCAACCAGATCTCATCTTGGGACACATCCCATGATATTTAGAACAAGTTGTGCATAACATATGAAGGCATGTAGCAAGTCAAGGAGTCCAAGATCTACATGCTCAATGGACTTCTTGAGAACTTCAAGATGGGTAAGAAGGAGATATTGGTAGACATGTACTACCGGCTTAACACCATCGTCAACAAACTTGTAGCCTTGCAACAACCCTTAGATAGAGGGGCAATCAACTCTAAGATACTTAGGTCCCTTCCCCAGAGATGAGAACCCAAGGTGACTTCAATTGAAGAAGTAAGAAGCCTTGGATATATAGCCACTAAGGAACTCATTGGCAACCTCCAAGCTCATAAGCCAAGGCTAGACAAGCAAGAGGAAGATGAAAAGAAAGAAGAGAAGGACTCAAAGAAGACTAACGACGCTGCCTTCAAAGCCCAAGTGGAGGCAATGATCCTTCAACAACAACTTGCTTGTCAGTCCTCTCCTACCTCCTCAAGTGAACATGACAATCCTAGTGATCATGAAGCCAACTACTCCAAGGGAAAGCACTTCAAAGGAAAGCCTTCCTCATCCTCAACTCCAAGGTGGTATGAGTGTGGACAAAAGGGGAATTACAATAATGAATGCACAAAGGCCAAGAAGTGCCACCACAAGAGCAGCCATAAGAAGAAGGATGAATACAAGAAAGAAGGCAAGTACAAGAGGTAGGATAAGAAGGAGAAAAGAATCAAGGATGTAGCCCATGCAACTTGGGAGGACTCATCTTCAAGTAGCTCAAGATTCTATGAAGGTGAATGCCATCTTGCACTCATAGCCTCCACAAGTGAAGACATAGGTGAGGTAAGTGAGGTAATTTTGCATGAGTTGTGCAAAGAAACTCTTATAGAAATTCTAAATGTTGTTCAGTCTTCTTATTCCAAACATAAATATAAGAAGAGGTTGGGTAAGGTTATTGATGATCTTTATGCTAAAATTGACATCATCGATCAAAATGAGAAAGTACATCTTGAGAGAATTGATTCCTTGCAAAGGAAATTTCTTGATCTTGAGATCCAATACAATGGAGTTGAAGATGAGAATGGTGTCTACCTTAAGAACATCACTACTCCTAAGGAAGAAAATAAAGCCTTAATAGATAAGCTTTCTTTTCTTAAAACTAGAAATGTTGAACTCAAGCTTATTAGTGATGCTTGTAGGGAAGAGAGAGATGTTTATCTTAACAAACTTCAATTGCTTATAACTGTAAATGCTAGGTTACTTGTTCAAGTAAATGATCTATCTTCTAGACCTATTTTGTCTAGAAAGGATGTTGCTTTTATTAATCTTGAAAAAGATTCATATTTCACTAAAGCCCTCTGTCTTGAGGCTGACCTACTGCATGCTAATGATGATATTGCTCAGTTGTCTTCTACTATTGTAATTCTTACTAATGATAATCGCAAATTGAGAGCTACTCCTCAAAGGGAAGAAATCACTCAATGAAGTCTTGGAACACTCCATCAAACATAGTGGTACGAGTGGTTTAGGATATGAGGGTGCTCCAAAAGGCAAAGGTAAATACAAAGTTAAGAATAAGAGAAAGGTACCTCCATTATTCCATGGAGAGACTTCTATCTCTAAGAACCATATGGTTTGTTTTCATTGTAAGAGATGATCATTATTCTACTTATTGTCCTTATAGAGAGAAGCAGACCAACCAAAAGATAAGTGGGTCCCCAAGATAACTCTGGATCCCAAAGTTTGAATTAGGAATGGATTATCTTCCTTTATTGTAGGTTAAAGGCTAATGGATTGTTGATAGTGGTTGTTCAAAACACATGACTGGTGAAATCAGCCTCTTCATGCAATTCACAAAGAAGAAAAGTGGATCAGTGACTTTTACATATAACAACAAGGTTAAGGTAATAGGTGAGGATGATGTGGGAAATTCACTTTGTATCAACAATGTGCTTCTTGTGGATGGTCCACATCACAATTTATTTAGTGTTAGTCAACTTTGTGATCATGGTTATCTTGTGTTGTTTACCTCTGTAGAATGCTTGCTTCCAAATTCCCTCTCCTACATTGTCACATATAAGGGAACTAGTAATGGTAATATTTATATTATTGTTCTTGACTCTATAAAGTCTATTATTGGTAAATGTCTAGTTGCCAATTTGAATGATATTTCTTTATGACATTGTAGGCTTGGCCATGTAAATATGCATCGAATGAAGAAGTTGAGAAAAAAGGGTTGGTCAAAGGACTTCCCAAATTGGATTTTTAAAAGGATGAGGAATATGAACCTTATATCCAAGGAATGCAAACCAAGTCCTCCTTCGATTCCAAAGGAGTCCTTATCACCAAAAGAGTTCATGAGCTTCTTCACATTGATTTATTTGGGCCTATATGTACGCAATCCCTTTGTGGTAGCAAGTATTGTTTGGTGATTGTCGATGATTTCTATCACTTTACTCGGACCTTCTTTCTTGTTTCAAAAAGTGATATTCTTGAGTTTTTCTTGACTTATGAAAAATGGATTGAAAGCAAAGCTTCTTGGCGAATTGTTTCTATCCACGGTGACCATAGGGGACAGTTTGAAAATGATTTGTTTGAACAGTTTTGTGAGGAATCCAGGTATGCACATAAATTTTCTTCACCTCGAATGCCTCAAAAATGGGATTATAGATGAGAAGGATAGGTCACTATAGGAGATGGATAGGACTATGCTTCTAGAGTACAACACTCCAAAGAAGTTTTGGGTCAAAGCTGTTAGTACTTCATGTTTTTTGCAAAATTGGGTTTTTACTCATCATTCACTTAAGAAAACATCTTGTGAGCTATGGCATGGTAGAAAGCCTTCCATTGATTTCTTTCATGTTTTTGGGTGTCCTTGTTTTGTTTTGAACACAAAAGATTCTCTCTACAAGTTTGATCTGAAGTCCTATAAGGCTTTCTTTCTTATCTGTAGCACTACCAACAAGGCATATATAGTATATAACTTAGAACTACGTAAAGTAGTAGAATCTATAAATGTTAGATTTGTTGATAATAACCACCCTATTTTCAAAGATATTTTACCAAATGATAATGTTGCAGGTGAGGTGATTCCTCTCTTAAAAGAGCTCAACATTGGTGATAAAGGAAAGGAGGTGTTAGTTGATGAAGAAGAGATGAATGGAGAAAAGAAGGATCCAACTCCCTGCTTCACAAAGAATCATCCAAAGGAGCTGATCATAGGCAATCCTTTTGAAAGGGTGAAGACGCGGGTTTCACACAACAAAGAACAAGAAGAAAGCACCTTCATCTCTCAAATGGAGACAAAAGATGTCAAAGAATCTCTAAAGGATGATGAATGGATCCAAACCATGCAAGAAGAGTTGGAGCAGTTCAAAAGAAACAAAGTCTTAACTCTTGTGTCAAGACCAAGTGATACAAAGATCATTGGCACCAAATGAGTATACCGCAACAAATTGGATGCAAGCAGCAAAGTGATAAGGAACAAAGTAAGGTTATTTGCTCAAGGCTACTATCAACAAGAAGGTGTAGATTTTGATGAAACATGTGTACATGTAGCTAGACTTGAGTCAATTAGAATGTTGCTTACTTTTGCTAGTCACAAGAATTTTCTTCTTTATTAAATGGATATTAAAAGTCCATTTTTGAATGGTACAATTGAGGAGGAAGTGTATGTTGCACAACCTCTAGGCTATGAACATGATAACTTGCCTAACCATGTTTATTTATTGCAAAAATCTCTCTATGGCCTCAACAAGCACCTCGAGCTTTGTATGAGAAACTAAAGAACTTTTTGTTAGATAATGGATATATCATGGGCAAAGTAGATTCTACATTGTTTCTAAAGCACACTTCTAACAATGTTCTTATCATTAAAATTTATGTTGATGATATTATTTTTGGCAGAATTAATCTTTATCTTTGCAAGAAGTTCAGTGATATTATGCAGGGTGAGTTCAAGATGAGCATGATGGGGGAGCTGACATTCTTCCTTGGCTTTCAAATAAAGAAAACAAAGAATGGAAACTTCATCAACCAATGCAAGTACACAAGTGAGCTACTAAAGTTCTTTAGGATGGATAACACCAAGCCAATGGATACCCCAATGTCAAACACCATCAAGATAGAGAAGAAGAAGGAGCAAACGTAGATGAGAATCTCTATAAAGGTATGATTGGAAGTTTATTTTATTTAACTACCTCTAAACCTGACATAATATTTAGTGTTGTCTTGTGTTCTCACTTTCAATAAAGTCCTAGGAAATCTCATCCTATATCCGTTAAGAGGATTTTGAGGTATCTAGGCAAAATCCAAAATTTTGGACTATTGTATCTTAAGTCAAGGGACTTCACTCTTACTACTTATAGTGATGTGGATTATGCGGGATGGTTGATTGACAGAAAGCGCACAAGTGGCACTTGCTTCTTCCTAGGACCATGCCTATTTTCTTGGTTCTCCATGAAGTAAAGCATTGTGGCTCTATCAACTACCAAGGCTCAATAAATTGTAGCTGGGAGTTGTTGTGCCCAAGTCATATAGATGAAGCAAATGCTCTAAGACTTTAATATTTCATTTGATGCTTCTCCTATCTATTGTGATAATACTAGTGCAATTAACCTATATTATAATCCTATATTGCATAGTAGGTCTAAACATATAGAGTTCCTTCATCACTTTCTTTGTGACCACATTTCCAATAAGGATATTTATATCACACATGTGAACAGGAAAATCTTCTTGTGGACATTTTCACTAAACCTCTAGCTAAGGAGAAAATTACTTTCATTAGATCAAAACTACTTATTACTTCTCTTGATGATATTGACATGCCTTCTCACTAGTTGTTATCTTACCTCTATGTTTCTTTCTTAAATTGATCATCTCTTGCTTGATATGTGCTATAGTTATCCTGTTTCTTGCCTTATTTTGCTTGTTTTGCATATTTTTTGCAAATGCTTGTTTTATTGCAAAATAGTACCCTATGATGAGTGAAATGTGCCTTAATATGTCTAAAATGCATAATAGGATTTAGAAATAAAATTTCTTAGCACCCTAGAGGCTAGAATATAATATTTCATGTTTTTGGACAAGCTACTTGTCAGTCGAGTTGCCAACTCGACCGATCCCAGACTGAGGTCAACATTTTTTTTCTTGATCAGTTGAGTTTCCACAGGACAAACTCGAATGATTTCTGGTTTGGACCAAACCTAATATAGGTTTCGTCTGACATTTCTCCCTCTCAACTAGAGAAAATTCAATCAATTCCTAAGATTCAGCCCCTCTTGACCTCAACCCTAGGTGTGACCATCCCTTTACCTGCCTAACCTAGCCTCTCTTTCTCTCTCTCACCCATATTAGGTGGTTATATGGCATGTTTGTGCGGTTATGTTTCTTTTTACTTGTTGTTTTATTCTCTTATCCATTCACATGGCATCCAACCAAAGAACAAAAGCTACCCCAGGTGTTTTACCCTTGTTCTCATCCAACCCTCACCTAATCTATTTTAATGACACCTCTTTAGTCTCATCTGAAGCTCTTAGTCACTATAATTAGCTCCTTCCTGGGAACCCCTTTCCATTTAGAGCATTGTCTGAGCCTCCTATCAAAACAAAGGATGTCATCAAATAGATTGGTAACCTCTTCTATACCCATCATCTAGGAGCCTTGTTCATAGAATGTTGGTGCTTTCACAATTCTATCACATGCACCAAGGCAGTCCATCAATTTTATGTGAATCTCACATGGAACTACGATACATTAATACCACCACCTGATAGCTAGGTCATCCTCTCCTCCATGATTGTCACGATTAATTTTAAAAATCTCTAAAGATTCCTTGAACATATTTTTCAATGGAACAAAGATCACTGACTCACAGAGAAAGGATTATCCTAACTATTTTGACCTATTGCACCCCAACGATTTCTACAAGCAATTCAACCTCACTCTTCCTGGCATCCCAAAGTCCTTGAAGAAGCCTCAGGTACCCTATACGAGGAAGTCAACCTTTACATCCTCATCCATCAATCTCAAAAATTGGATGCTTTCATTAGTCATTAACTATAATGTCCACCCAAAGAAAAATCAAACGGACATTGCAAAAAACACCATTGCAATCATGTACTATTTGTTGAAGAATGTTGGAGTCAAATGGTCCTGATATATCCTACATCACATGACCTGCTTTGACTCTGGGAAGAACACCTGTGGTATCCACCCACCCTATCTAGCCTTGATCTATGTTTTGTTCACCTTTGCTACCAAAAAATCTCTTTTCCATGATTTCAATTACAAACCTAGCCAAAAAGGAGTTTGCATTAGTGAAACCATGATCAAGAATACCTTCCTACGTACCTCTTGCATCACACCTAGAGCCTCTACCTCCACCAAGGCACCTCCACCTCCACCACCATCCCGACCTATATGTGCCTCATTCAATGTGTCAAATGAAACCCTTATGGGATATATGATGCATCAGTAGGTGTACAACCTTCAGGTTCATGATCACCAGCACCAGGACCTCTTCCAGATCATGTCCATCATGAACCTACCTTCCAGTCACCCTTACCCCTCCTACCATCCCTACCCAGGTAGTGACTATGGTTCATATGCATATAGTCACTTCTAATCGACCCGTCTACTTGTCACTTCTACTGCCACAGTTGTTACTGGTAAACCTTTCCTTGCCTGTGCCCTTGCCCCTGGAGTTCTTCCTCTTCCAACTAACCCTCTTTCTACCCAAGGTGCAATCATTGGAACTTCTTCTCCCTCTTTCCCTCAGGTATAAGAGTTATATGATCTTGGCATGATTTGGGATGAGTAGAATTCCCTATGGCCTGGTCGCAGTTTTGGTCCTTTTGTCGATGAGGAGATGCCTGACTATGTTGATGAGGAAGCATCTGTTGATGAGGAGGCCATTGATGATGATGGCTCATATGTTTGTTCTGATGCATCTGGTGATGAAGTTGAAGTTGGTGTCTCTGTTGCACCTTTATATGGAGATGAGGACTATAAGCTTGGAGCTGACGAGATGATGCAGATGATGATGTTGTTGAAATAGATATCTTAGATATAGCTTAGATGTCTTAGTTTCTTAGTCTTTTAGGTGTTGATTAGATATATTTTTTTAGAATCTTATGTACTATGACATTTGGGCACATGTATCTAAGATGTACTATTTTATCATCCTATTGTTTTATCTTTAGTTTTATGTCTCTTTTCGTGAGTACATGTTCTAGTTTTTTAATCTTAATCATACGTACCCTAACTCTTTGGTTGACCTATATGGTATGAGTTTATGGTATGGTACTTCATATTTTTATTATGACACTAGTTTTCCTATTTCTCTTTACCTCGTCTCTGTTTGATGTGTTTTATACGTGGTCGGTTGCTTTAGCTTGTGTTTTTGGAAAACATATGTTTTTAGCTCCTATACCTCCCTACCTTTTTGAGATGAAAAGGGGGGAGAAGTTCTCTCAACCATATTTCTTTAACACTTATATGATCTTTTTTTTGTTTATTAATTGTTTATCATGTGACTTGCTAGAGGGTCATATAGTATGCATATGTGCTATGGTCATTTGTGGATAGACTAACCATGCATGTTTAGGTAAGCATGAATTGACGGGGAGCAATTCAAATTGTTCAATCATGTATCCCCTTGCGATTCACCTTGTAAAAGATTAAACTTTCACATCCTATCTCAAAGGTAAAAGTTCAAATTTTATATCCTTTTCAATGTGTTGGAGAATGTTTGTCATTGTCAAAACGGGGGAGAATGTTGACCTAAATGTTGAACATTGTCCATATTTTGATAATGACTTAACCATTCCGTTCATATGTATCTAATATGTTTGTTTAAGTTACATTTCAAGCATTAGGTACATGAAAAGTATGAAATAACTCAAACCCTAGATTTCTCTAGTTCAAGTCAAAAGAAACGCAAATGTGCATTTTGGAAAAACACTCCAATCACCTTAGAACATTTTTTCAATCATTTCTATTGATGATATGAGTTGTAACAAAGATGAGAAAAAATTAGGACACTTAATTCCAACATTTGATCACTTAAAATTGATCACATGCACTTCATTGATCGAGTTTCCAACTCAATCGATCCTTGATGGGTTTGGGGAATGAATGTTGATCGGTCGAGTTTCAACTTTATAGAACTCAAACAATCCCTCTACAGACCAAACTCGATTTAAGTGGATCGATCGAGTTACCCCAGGAAAAACTCGACTGATTGTTTAAATTGTCTTAGTCGCATAGTGTGATCGGTCGAGTTATCTTTATTGAAACTCGATTGAATGCATTGTACATAGAACACAGAAAAATGTGATTCTAACTGTTGGAGGGGTGCAAAACTTGAAATTATACCCGTTGCAACCCTCCAAATGGCTATTAAATGTGTACAAATGTTCCTACACTGTAGTGGACACCCCCAGCTATAAATAGGACCTCTTGGAGTTCATTCTAAGGTTTCTCTTTCATGCTATTCGAGGTTCTTTCTATAGATGATTGTTATTAGTTTACTTGAGCCCATTTCTCCCTCTTGATTGCAACTCAATTTGACATTATGAGTGATATAAGTCTTGTGTGAGAGATCTACCCATTAGTATTCTTGTAAAGCTCTCAAGCTTCCATCTTTCCCATCCCTTTCTCAAAAGATCTTTCTTAATGAAAGCTTTTTTAAGAGAAGGAGAAGGAGTAGGCTTCTTCAGCTGGAAAAGAAGGTGCTCAAGGATACTCTGAGTGAAGGAGATGATCAAGGAAGAATATCCAAGGAGTTGAGTGGGTAAATCTCAAGGCCGGAGACTCGTTGCATGAAGCGGAGGACCTTGGAAAAGGCATCCAGCTGATTGCAAGAGTGGGTAATACCTTGATGAGGTAGAAGACTAGCTCTTAGATAAGTAAAATCTTGATTATAAGGTTATCGGCTCCCTTGACCTTAAAGGGAAGATGGGTAACCTTGTTCTAGAAAAGGAAGTCATTTGTTCTAACTTTTATAAGTGAACATTGTTCTAACTCTTATAAGTGAATATAAGGAGTAGAAAAGCATAAGAAATACTAGATCCTAACCTCTCAAGGTAGTGGACTGACTCTCTCCTAGTTTGGAGAGTGTAACCACTCTAAAACATCTTGTCCAATAGGTTGCTTTCAATTTCTCTCATCCTTTCTATGCATGCTTATATTGTTGTCATATTGACTATTTGCAATTATGCCTAGTTGAAGTAAGTTGAAGGTCTAACTAGTTTTTGCAAGTTTTGAAGCTCTATTCACGCCCTCTAGAGCCCTATGATTCAACATGTATGTCATATTGTTTAATTGCCTCTATATTTATCATATGCCTCAGGCGTAGACAACTAGGGTTGACTCTATATTGCACATTAGGTATATTTACTCAGACATTCGTATTGAAATAATTCAGGGTTCAAGTCTCTCATATACTTATATTTTATAGATATAAATACCTCCCACTATGGGATACCAATATGTATACATTATCATAATAAATTTTGGTTCCAAGGATTGGTCAAATTATACATGCTCTTACTCTCCAATAGAATTTCATTCAAAGTAGGCCAATTATAGCTAGATATATCTATACATCCTTATTGTGGTTCTAATCACCTTTTGATATAGTATTATACTTATATGATTTTAATGCATAACGAGAATGACACTATTATCTATGATTTTTTCAATAATATTAATTGATTAGTTTGTCACACGTGTGCTACAAAACAGTCTTGTTTATCATATTCATGCAATAAGAATTTGGCTAAGACATCAAATAGAATATCTTATCAACATAGCCACATTCCACACTATATGTTCTAAATATTCTTTAGGCTCATTTCTAACATATCTTTTTAGGTTGATTCTCTAAAATTAGGATTTATACAATAAACATCCTAATTATTCACAAATATAAGGTTTAACATATCATTATTTGATATGAAACATATGTGCTTTTATGTGTGTATACTATGAAGATAGATGACCAAGATAACTAGATACTTATTATGATTACCTACATCACCCAAGAGTATTATTTGAGTAGTATATAATTAGCCACTCTAACTAACTGGCATAAAGGTTATAGGAAATCTCAAGCCTATAGATGGGATGTTCCTAGAACTGGCCCCTGATTGATCCTCAGTTGCATGTATTGAATATTGTCCTAGTTTGGGATCCATAATGGTGTTTATCCATGGTTTGGAGGTTCTATGCATCTCATGGGGTTTTGTAGTTCTCATCATGCATATGAGCATGAAGGAGAAGAAGTAGGGAAGAGGAATTGAACCCTACTCAAAGTCATGTCATTGGAGTCATCATCAAAAGAAGTAGGGGAGAAGAATTGAACCCTGCTCAAAGTCATGTCATTGGAGTCATCATCAGAAGATTTTGACGGTGGTACTTTCATTTGGTGGTGTCATCGTCATCTTCACCACAATAAAGATCGATGGTGATGTGAACTGAGTAGCAAAAAGGGAGGGGTTATAGGAGTCAGTGGTGCTTGCACGTGTTGAAGACTAAGAAGGAGGTATGTGATGGTGTTTGTAGAATTGAGGGAGATTTTAACACCTCTAAAACTAGAGAAGGTGATGATCCATGGCTAGGGTGTTGGGAAGAGGAAAGAAGACCCATCTCTTGCTCAATAGAGGTTGTAGCCACTGCTGAACTCTGCGGCCAAGGTAGTTGGTGGTGGGGCTTTTGTACTATGGTGGACTGATGGAGCTTGAATAGAGTGGAGGAGAAGAGTTTTTTGGCGATGAGGCGAGAGGTATAGAAGTGTTCCATTGGAGCACCATTGTTTCCATTACAGTAAGTGGCACTCCTTCTATGGTGTCTGTGAAAGGGTTGGACATCTGTAGAAACAAAGAGGGGAGGAAAAAGAAGTTTGTTCAATGGTGGAGCTTTCTGGAAAGCTCGGTAGTAGATGGTGATGCTTGGCACTGCCTGACATTGATGTTGTAACATACCGAGATCTGGACATTTTGCCTTTTGGTCCTCTTTTCCATCTTTTCCTTTCATTTCTATCCTCTTTGGCCTTTCTGTTTAATTTTTGGACAATATGATGGTTTAATGAACATTTGTTCACCTTTTATTCCAATATTTGGGTATATGCACAAATACCTCAGTAAAAGTTTAGAAATGGGCTTAATGTGTAAAATGTTCACTTAAGTGATAAAAAGAATAAAGAAATTCGTCCTAGAACTTTCTAATGCTTTTTAGAATATGAAAAAGAAAGAAAATATCGAAATATAAATAAAGGAGATGATAAATGCAATAGTTGGGAATAATATGGGATATTTTGGATAAAAGAAGATAATGAGGAATGTATTGTTCCAAAAATCCTAAATAGAAACACAAGAAGATAATTTGGATAATAAATATATCAATTTCGTTTTCCTGACTTAAAAGTTGCTTAATGGCCAAGTATCATCTAATTTGGATAATAAATAAATATATTAAATCCTTTATTACAAGATAATGGGAAATAAGCCAAGAAAGAGATGATAAAATATTTAATGCCCTCAAATTAGAAAAGTAACTCTAGATTCGTAATTTTAATATAAAAATAAGCATTTGGACAAATTTGCATTTAATTTGGTCAATGTTTAATATTTTATTTTAATTTAGGAGAGATAAGTGTGTAAAACATTAAAATCTTTAATTAAAATAATAAACAACACTAACAAAGAGAAATAATGGCAAATTCGTATCCAACATACTTAATGTGACTTGTGGGTCAAGTTTTGTATTTTTTGGATAATTTTAATTCCATGAGTGAAGGAGGAAAGAGAAAATAGTAATTGGCTCAATTAAATAATGTAATTTTCTCAAAAGACAAATATAATTTTATATTCGGATTCCTCACCCCAAAATCAGTAAACCTACCAAATTTGAATTTATTTGGATATTATTTGCACCCTTAAATAATTAGAGAAAGGTTTATGCATTAAATGCACCAAATGAACAAAGTTAGCAAGTTGTATTAAACAATCATTTCATCTTCTTCCTTGGTCGCGTATGAACAGTAATCCGCGTTTTGGTGATTTTTTTCGGATGGCTATTTCTCCCTCGTTTCTCAACGAAACTTCGCGAAACAAGTTGCATTGGATTGCAAATTCGATTCCGCATCCAACTAGTACAAGATCACGTGTTTTAATCTAGTATTCGGGAAACGCCCAGCATGAGTGCTACCACCCACTACCTCCACCTAGTCCAACCCTAACTCGGGGTCCATTGCCTAGAAATATCCATACCCCTAGATCCTTCGTCACCCTAGCAACTCAACCCAACCTTTAATTTCTCGTTCCATTGACATTTTGACCCCGAATGGCGGCCAAAGTACCACGCCTTGCGGCGCCTATAGCTCTCTACTCTCTCTACCTTCGGCAAAATCAAGGGCACAACCAGGTTAGTCTCGTCTCTAGCTTTCTTTCGCATATCTAAACGTGAAGTTTGGTTAAGTATTGTGGATTCGCCCAAATTTAGAGCTTGGCTCGCTGGCCATAGCTCGTGAAGCAAGGAAGGAGATGACGAGTTGTGTTTTTTTTAAACGCCTACGTGGCATCGTCTCATTGGTCTGTTTTTTAAAAATCATATCTTTTTACTCGATTATCCGAATTAAAAACAAAAATATGTTTTGGAATCAGGAGAATGAGATCTATCCAATAAAAATGTTTTTGTGGTTTGATTCTGAGATTTTCTAATATGTATTTTTGAGTCGATTTAATTACTTAAAAATCAAGAAAAATAGCCTAAAAGACAATATCTCGAAAATATATAAAATTATATGTTATTTTGATTAGAAAACCCTAACTAAGACGATGATGATGTTTTCGAGACCTAAATCGGTGGTTTGTAGAAAAAAGTTAGTAACTTTAGGGTTTTAAGCGTTTAATGAATGAATATTGTTCTAATACATAAATATGGTCTTGATATTAGGAAAAGTTGAACATTGAATTGATTATGTGGTACAAGTTGATAATTGGAATCAATCTTAAAGGTATGTGCATCTACTCTTCAGTTGGGAAAACTTTATACCATTGCCTATAATTTCTTATGAGGCTTAAACTGATCTAAATCATTGATTCTTGAAACCCAAATTGCTTATTGCCTCAAAAGTAGATGTAGTATTATCTTGATTGGGTATTCATACCCCACTACCATGTTACATATTCTTTTTCTTAATCTTGCCATAACTCTTTTGTTAGCATGTAATTAAATGATCTATTTAATGTTTAAGTAGTGGTACTTATGTACAACCACCCATAGAGGGCATGTATATAATCGCCCTAGGGGAATGTTTATAATTCTCCCCATAATATATTATAGGTGACTGGGAATGTCTTATTCTCCCCTCACCTAAGGTTAGAGGTCCGGTAGGTGCCTCAACCCTACTTAGTTAGGTAGAAATATTAATTTACATGCAAATCCTTTATTTACTTTTGTTATTGGCAAGTTTCCTTAATAACAGCCTCATACTCTTGATGTCTCATCTTATGGTGAACCCTAGCCTGTTTTCACATGCTTTACTTATCTTTCCATCTTAGAATAGTTTTGTAACACATACTTTTTATTTTCCTTTCCCTTTTGCTGGGTGACTTCCCAACCACCCAGGTGTGAAGCAAGGTGGTTGAATAGGACTTGAAGATCTTGGCTTTGGCTTGGACTTAGATGATGGATATGTTTCTTGGAGACAAAAGTGGAGTAGTCTAGTTCCCTCTGCTTAGATCCTCTTTTGTATAAAGCATGTACACCCATATTGGGAGAATTTTTATGTATACTTTATTTGAAATTGAATATAGTCAAAATTTTACCTTCCGTTGCTATTTCAATTGGATTTTGTTTACCATTGTTATTAGTAGAGAGGTGGATTGATTTCACTTCTTTACAGCATGGTATCAGAGCCAATGGTAGTCGGATATTGGACTATTTCAATTTGTCTCCCTAGTTAGAAACCTAGATTTGCATAGTCCGTTTAGGTGACATGGTTACCCTAGATTTGATCTACCTTGATGATAGGTTGACTTAGAACTCAATAGTTCCACGTTAGAACCTTGATGAATAAAACCCTAAAATACTTATAACTAAAACATGCATAACTTAATGTTGTTTAGGTTTGCCTTTAGGCAACTATTAGGGCATGCAGTTGAAGCAAGGGTGTCTAGAAAGGATCAGGGTTTCGGGGGCTGGAAAAATTTTCCTCCGCACCACTAGCTTGGTATACGAGGACTCCCGTGCCCATATGATATCGGCCTGGCCTGCGCTGATACAAATTGTCCGAAATAGTTTGCTTTTAGGCAATAGTAACCTTAGACTTCTGTGTTGTATATCTTTGGGAACCCTAAGTTTCATGTGTATGATGTTTTGTTTGAGGATGGTTACCAAGATAATTTCTTATGTCCTTTGAACCTAGACCTTAGAGTTTGGGTGTTTCGGGAAGATATCAGAGTGCGCAGTGGAAGCATGACGGATCTTGAGTATGGTTTAGTTAGACTTAGCCTTTAACCCTAGTGTAGTAGGTCAAACCCTTTAAGGGGTGGAGTATGGTTAGTTGACGATGTTTGTGTGGTTAGATTTTGAGGACGAAATCCTATTTAGGGGGATGGAATCCTATAACATCTTCAAGTCTATCTAATCTATCTTTAGAAACCCTAACCTCATACTTAGGTGGTTAGTGTGCTTGAATCCTTAGTTTTTGACCAAACATGTAATAGTTGTAACCCTAACATGCTTGTTTATATATTAATGAACACATAATTATCATCTAAGGAATAAATCATATGCTTGAACCCTAATGAATATTCAATGCACATAATACGAATATCAATGCTAATTGTCAATAAGTAAGTTGTTAATAATTTCATGACCAATAAACCCTAATGATATGACGATTAAGGTTATAATTCGTAATTAATGCATGCTAATGATGAAAAAGTGAAATATAATGGTCATGTTGACCTAAACCCTAAAGTTGTAATCATCTAACCTTAACATATACACCCTTATGCCTTTCATGGTACATTAATGATCTTAAGTGTCATAATTAGTTAACATACCTTGGTACACATAAATGATATATATATAATCATATAAACACATATTAATCAAGTCATCAATATAAAATGCAAGTTACCTTGTTATCTAATACGCACATGTTTAGTCACTTAATGTGAATCAATTCATTGATAAGTAATATGTCTCACCTTGATCATTAAAATACATATAATGATTCAATATGAAAATGAGATGATTGGAATTCACATAAATGTGCAAAATCAATAATATAAAGGAATAAATATGAGAAATGATTCATGATGACATTAATGTGAACAATAAAGATAATGTGACATTGTGACAACGTTAATATGAATATAAGTAACTAATGTGACATTAATTGAAATAATTGTATGCTTAACGACAAATTGGATAGAATGTCTTATATTCGTGTAAAATAATTTGTTATAATTAATAAAATAGTAATATGAGGATAATGAAGTATAAATCTGAATTATTAAGGACAATGATCAAATATAATAATGAATGTTGAAATAGTTGAGTAACACCTAATTGTGATAAAATCCTTAATAAGAAAAATGAGAAATATATATATAATTAGTTTAATGGATAATAATGAAATATAACCCTTTTGACAATAAAGTGTATATGACATGACGTAATTAAATATAATGATGACAATGTGTTATCATAATGAATATAATGTTAATAAGTTAAAAATGTAAATAAAGTTAAATATCTGAAGAAGAATATCTTAATAATGGACCCTAGGTGATCCTTGAGAACCCAACCTATGATGAGTTGTGTGTAAAGTTTATGAACCCTTAGGTGTAGTTGAAGTGTATGTTTTGGTGGAAGTTGTATGGTTGGAGGAACAACCTGAAGTTTTGGTGATGTGAGGTTGCACACTCACCCTTCCCTAATTGCTAGTGATTTCGGGGACGAAATCCTCTTTAAGGGGTGGAGTGCTATAACATACCGAAATCTGGACATTTTGCCTTTTGGTCATCTTTTCCATCTTTTCCTTTCATTTCTATCCTCTTTGGCCTTTCTGTTTAATTTGTGGATAATATGATGGTTTAATGAACATTTGTTCACCTTTTATTCCAATATTTGGATATATGCACAAATACCTCAGTAAAAGTTTAGAAATGGGCTTAATGTGTAAAATGTTCACTTAAGTGATAAAAAGAATAAAGAAATTCGTCTTAGAACTTTCTAATGCTTTTTAGAATATGAAAAATAAAGAAAATCTCGAAATATAAATAAAGGAGATGATAAATGCAATAGTTGGGAATAATATGGGATATTTTGGATAAAAGAAGATAATGAGGAATGTATTGTTCCAAAAATCCTAAATAGAAACACAAGAAGATAATTTGGATAATAAATATATCAATTTCGTTTTCCTGACTTAAAAGTTGCTTAATGGCCAAGTATCATCTAATTTGGATAATAAATAAATATATTAAATCCTTTATTACAAGATAATGGGAAATAAGCCAAGAAAGAGATGATAAATATTTAATGCCCTCAAATTAGAAAACTAACTCTAGATTCGTAATTTTAATATAAAAATAAGCATTTGGACAAATTTGCATTTAATTTGGTCAATGTTTAATATTTTATTTTAATTTAGGAGAGAGAAAGTGTGTAAAACATTAAAATCATTAATTAAAATAATAAACAACACTAACAAAGGGAAATAATGGTAAATTAGTATCCAACATACTTAATGTGACTTGTGGGCCAAGTTTTGTAATTTTTGGATAATTTTAATTCCATGAGTGAAGGAGGAAAGAGAAAATAGTAATTGGCTCAATTAAATAATATAATTTTCTCAAAATGCAAATATAATTTTATATTCGGATTCCTCACCCCAAAATCAGTAAACCTACCAAATTTTAATTCATTTGGACTTTATTTGCACCCTTAAATAATTAGAGAAAGGTTTATGCATTAAATGCACCAAATGAACAAAGTTAGCAAGTTGTATTAAACAATCATTTCATCTTCTTCCTTGGTCGCGTATGAACAGTAATCCGCGTTTTGGTAATTTTTTTCGGATGGCTATTTCTCCCTCGTTTCTCAACGAAACTTCGCGAAACAAGTTGCATTAGATTGCAAATTCGATTCTGCATCCAACTAGTACAAGATCACGTGTTTTAATCTAGTATTCGGGAAACGCCCAACATGAGTGCTGCCACCCTCTACCTCCACCTAGTCCAACCCTAACTCAAGGTCCATTGCCTATAAATATCCATACCCCTAGATCCGTCGTCACCCTAGCAACTCAACCCAACCTTTAATTTCTCGTTCCATTGACGTTTTGACCCCGAATGGCGGCCAAAGTACCACGCCTTGCGGCGCCTATAGCTCTCTACTCTCTCTACCTTCGGCGAAATCAAGGGTACAACCAGGTTAGTCTCGTCTCTAGCTTTCTTTCGCATATCTAAACGCGAAGTTTGGTTAAGTATTGTGGATTCGCCCAAATTTAGAGCTTGGCTCGCTGGCCATAGCTCGTGAAGCAAGGAAGGAGATGACGAGTTGTGTTTTTTTTAAACGCCTACGTGGCATTGTCTCATTGGTCTGTTTTTGAAAAATCATATCTTTTTACTCGATTATCCGAATTAAAAACTAAAATATGTTTTGAAATCGGGAGAATGAGATCTATCCAATAAAAATGTTTTTTTGGTTTGATTCTGAGATTTTCTAATATGTATTTTTTGAGTCGATTTAATTACTTAAAAATCAAGAAAAATAGCCTAAAAGACAATATCTCAAAAATATATAAAATTATATGTTATTTTGATTAGAAAACCCTAACTAAGATGATGATGACGTTTGCGAGACCTAAATCGGTGGTTTGTAGAAAAAAGTTAGTAACTTTAGGGTTTTAAGCGTTTAATGAATGAATATTGTTCTAATACATAAATATGGTCTTGATATTAGGAAAAGTGGAACATTGAATTGATTAAGTGGTACAAGTTGATAATTGGAATCAATCTTAAAGGTATGTGCATCTACTCTTCAATTGTGAAAACTTTATACCATTACCTATAATTTCTTATGAGGCTTAAACTGATCTAAATCCTTGATTCTTGAAACCCAAATTGCTTATTGCCTCAAAAGTAGATATAGTATTATATTGATTGGGTATTCATACCCCACTACCATGTTACATATTCTTTTTCTTAATCTTGTCATAACTCTGTTGTTAGCATGTAATTAAATGATCTATTTAATGTTTAAGTAGTGGTACTTATGTACAACCACCCATAGAGGGCATGTATATAATCGCCCTAGGAGAATGTTTATAATTCTCCCCATAATATATTATAGGTGACTGGGAATGTCTTATTCTCCCCTCACCTAAGGTTAGAGGTCTGGTAGGTGCCTCAACCCTACTTAGTTAGGTAGACATATTAATTTACATGCAAATCCTTTATTTACTTTTGTTATTGGCAAGTTTCCTTAATAACAGCCTCATACTCTTGATGTCTCATCTTATGGTGAACCCTAGCCTGTTTTCACATGCTTTACTTATCTTTCCATCTTAGAATAGTTTTGTAACACATACTTTTTATTTTCCTTTCCCTTTTGCTGGGTGACTTCCCAACCACCTAGGTGTGAAGCAAGGTGGTTGAATAGGACTTGAAGATCTTGGCTTTGGCTTGGACTTAGATGATGGATATGTTGCTTGGAGACAAAAGTGGAGTAGTCTAGTTCCCTCTTCTTAGATCCTCTTTTGTATAAAGCATGTACACCCATATTGAGAGAATTTTTATGTACACTTTATTTGAAATTGAATATAGTCAAAATTTTACCTTCCGCTGCTATTTCAATTGGATTTTTTTTACCATTCTTATTAGTAGAGAGGTGGATTGATTTCACTTCTTTACAGATGTGTACAAGTGGAGGAGGATCAAACAAAGTACGGACAAGAGAGAAGTAGAAGTAGAAGAAGAAGAAGAAGAAGAAGAAGAAGAAGAAGAAGAAGAAGAAGAAGAAGAAGAAAAGTTTGTGGTTACATTATCTATTTTCTCCTCTTCCATCGGCACAAAGGGGTGTGAGGGTCATGTTCAATGGTGCCCTGGTGATGGGGGGTAGTTGGCGGGTCTGGCCACCACCCATGCTTCTAATGGACCTTATACTTACAAGAAGGATATTTGAGACATGTGGCAGTTGCTAGGGTCAGGAAGCAGAAGAGAGGATGGGCTAGTAGGGGGAGGAGAAGAATTGTAGATGGAGGAGGCGGAAGAGTATGAGGGAAAGGAAAGAGTCACCAGACTCACAGGAGAGATGTGAAAGACTCACTCCTGGACCACGAAATAGATGCAAGAAGGAAGTGGGTGGAAAATATTGAGTTTGCAATGAGGGAAACAACATGCGGGTTGTTCACGTGATATATGTATTAGAACTGATAAAACCATAACATATTCTTCCTTGGTTTTTTCAACTAGTTTATCTCTCTACTTCCTTTTCATTTGATCATGGGTTGTGTGGAGTGGCTCTTCAAGAGTGAAAGAGACGCATTATCCTTTTCTGTTTTTATGGTGAGGGTGTTGAAGATTCACATAGTTTAAACTAACTTCATTTTGTAGTTTTCATAAATTGAGGCATTATTTTGAATGTGTTCCAATGCAAATGTTACATGAATCACATTGTTTGACATGCTTCTTGCTGGAAAACCCATCGCCTGCACATTAAAAAAAATCCTTCACTAAAAAAGTGGAATGCTAGGCACAATATTTGAACCGAAATGGTTTTATATGTACTTCATTGAAGGCATAATGGATGAAGTTTTTAATTTATACCATGATGGAGTGACAATTCATGATGGAACCATGATTACTTCTCCTATACCATCTTGATTGGTGGTAATATGTAAGAATGTAAATGAGTTGTGTAACGCCTGGGCCCACTGCCCTAGGCTCCAGTAGAGTTTCAGGAATGACGACTGGCCCCATAGACCACCACTAGCCTTAACTGAACACTTTATCCACACTCATGCGCAAGTCGGGGTCAACTTCCCGATTGGTCACCCATCCTAGTACTACTCCAAGCCGAGCACGCTTAACTATGGAGTTCTTTAGTGATGGGCTCCTGGAAAAGGAGGTGCACCTTGGTGATATGGGTAGTCCAATCATTCCTTTTAAGATCATGTTATCCGAGGCCTCAAATCCTGGGATGTCACAATCTCCCCCACTTAGACTCTTTACGTCCTCGTCAAGGATCAACTATATGGCCTCATAATCTGACCCCATTTCAGTGCAGATCCACAATGGCCCATGGACACCCAGCTCCCGTCCACGGCTACTACACTACCAAAAAGGTATGATTCAACTACAATTATTCTAACTACATATATCATATTTGTAGTTGAAAACTAGATTTCTTTAAAAAAAATTTACGTGTAAATATAACAAATATAGTTGATGCTAATAGCTACAAATTAACTACAAATTGCAATCCACTACTAAAAACTAATACTCCTCCCCCCAAAAAAACTAATACTCCTCTGCGTCCTCCCCGCCCTCTCAAATAACGAAACCTTAAAAAAATTTAACTTTTCGGCGCCATATCCCTTTTCATTCCTATTCGCGTCCGATACTCCCTCCCCTCCCCAATCACATGCGGCACCCAGTTCTCCATTTCCTCCGCCACATCCCCTCTGCCCCTGTCCATGCCGATAACGCCCCCACCCCATGGTCACATTGTCTCTCTCACCCGCTTCTCCTTCCTCTCACAACCTCGGAATATGATCGTGCTCTCATCATCTTCTCTCCCCCACATCCCCAATTTCCTCAGTAAATAGCTGACGTTGCAGATTGCCAGAGAGGACATGCTAGACGGATGAAGACTTGCGATGAAACCAAAGAGGATCTGGATTGAAGCGTATCCACTAGCATAGTGGTCGGAGTATGCCGATTTTGTGCCTCCTCTTCGCCCACCTGCAGTGAGGTTGTTTTCTGTCCCTTTTTAATGCATATCTTTTACCTAAATGATACCACTACTGAACAACATTTTGAGCTTGCTCGAATTAACTATTTCTGTATTTCTAGATACCAATATGGTATTCCTATTCTCTTAATACATATTTTTAATTGGATGATCTTTTTTTCCTTTGTTCAATTTACATTCAGTTCATTGGTCTGATAAAATACAGGAACTTGAAACAATGGAAGCATGTACATAACGACATACTTTGTCCTCATCATCATTCCGCGTCGCCTCCTCAGTAGCATCTTTGGTAGTCTTTAATTGGCATGTTGTGATTCATGGGATGTTGTCATATGACAACTTCAGGTCCAGTCACAACATCGTTGGTCTCAACCAGCCAGAAGTCAGTGTTGTAGATTAACCTTGGTAAGTACCGCCTTCAGATGATGCTAAGACTATTGTTCTAGGAAATGCATGTCAGGATTTTTTATAGCTTTTTTCTTTTTGAAATTGAACTTCCAACCATAGATTATGGAATTGCATCATCCAGGTTACACTCAAAGAACTCCCTATGGAGGAAGAATGTTTTTGTTTTACAGATCGAGAAGATAGGAATCTGCTATTGACCTCCTTATGATTGAGGCAATCCAGGGGCATTTTGCTGACCTTGCAATGGTCAATTATGTTGACCTTGCATCATGTTCACATGTGAGAATGAAGGCAATTCAGGGGCATTTTTCTAAATGAGGCATGATTTTTGTGATGGTTTTCATTAATTAGGCCTACTTGGTAAGTACCCGCAAGTCTAGGAGAAAATTGGCGAGCAAGAACTGAAGGGTGTAGAATGGCTAAACTCAATAACTCTGCATTATCAACAGTCTATATAAGCCTAAACGCATTGACCTTGTATTTCTTTTATTGTGATATGAGTGTGTTTGACACGATAACTACTGCTTCATGATCTCATATGAAATTTGCTTACCAATAGACAAAGGTCATTGCTAACCATTTATGGATACACTCTTATATGTCTCCATGCAAACATGATCAGATGGTCCTCATTTTAGTGATTTTACATATATAGCTTGTTAATTGTAAGACTCTATAAACACTTTCTTCCATCCCACTATCCTTGCTCTTTCCACAACAATCCAAACTGCAATAAGATATGCCTCTAGCTCTGTGGAAACTTCTCTCCTTTTCCTCACAACACGCTTCTATTTCACTAAAGTGTATCTAGAAACCACCACCATAGTTTCGTAGCTTCTTTTGACCAAAGTGTTGGCATATATTTTCGTCAACTATGCCAATAGACATTCCCATCTACTGACAGTTCCACTTCCTGCATTGATCTTCAGCCCTTTGTACACAGACCAAGCCAAACCTACATCTTTCGTCATTTTCTCAATATAAAGCTTTTACAGTTCTTATGGGATCCTCTTTTACTCAAAGATAGTTAGTCTTCCTACAATGCTAAATGTACCAACATCAGATCATGGATGTCCTTCTTTCCTCTATTAATTTCATATTAACACTCAACCATTGGGATAAGCAAGGACAGACATATGTATTGTCCTCATTCATGAACTTCAACAACATCCAAATTTGTTCCGTAAGGCTTCATGTATGACAAGCCACTTGTATGTTTTAGTATTACTGGGAAAATCGGCTTCCCAAATATGCCCCTAATGGGTCATTCTTGCTGCTTGGCCATTTGCTCGAAGAAGTACGTAGGCTGAGTTCTTGCAATCTTGACTTTATCTAAATGCATCCACAACCAACTGTCATCCACACTCTAGAGGGAGTGGTAGCTTAATGATTTGTCTTATAGTTGACTTCGGAGGGGACTCAAATAGGAAGTCACTGGTCCCAACCACCAGAAATGAGACTTCATGGTCATAACTCTATTTCATATGATTTTGTGGATAGATATCCAAAGAATGGCATCAATATCTCTGATGATCATTCCACTTGAAGGCCTATTTTGTTTCTTTTAAATGGGTTCTAAATCTGGAGAAGAGTTGTAGGGGTATGTTTCTTGATGTTTTCAGTAGGGAGAACAACAATCTATGAGTCATTTTTTTATTTAGTTTGGTGATGGCTATTCACTTTTGTAGAGGATGAGCTTGGTTTGGTTACAAAGGCTTTGAGCTAGGATGACCACTATGAAAAAATTTCCCTAGGTCACCTCAACTTCATACCTCTCTATTGGTTTTCTCTAGGATGACAAAACAGAACCTTGTCTTAATTTTTTGTATTTCTCTATGTTGGTCAAAGCTACTTGTTGTATAGTGTTACGTTTTAGTGATTCTAGGTTCAAGTTTTTTGTTGCACAGTCTTGCAATGGTTTTTAGTTCATTGGTTTCTTGAAGAAGATTATGTCAGGATAAATGCATTGTAACTCATGGTACTTGTTAACTAATTGACATGGTTATATTTCTATGATTTATATCGCTAAAATCTTATTATGTAAATACAATGCCTATATATGTGATTATTATTTGATACTCATAGAATTATTTCCCATTCTTTCATTAGATGGCCTCACCTTTCCTTGGATGTGACATGTTCCTAGGTGCATGGTGTCCAATTCTGTTTGAGGTTCATACGTACTTGAAGTACTCAAAATGGACATGATGGTGTCCAAAGGAAGGGACAAACTATAATCATATATCTCTCATGTGCGTTCGTATATGTTATTTCACATGTGTAAAGGCTATTAATGCATTGTTAAGCTTTTGGCATTTGACAAATAAATCAAATACCTTATATATGAAATAGAATCTATATTTAGAAAAAAGTAAAATTAGCTAGTGAACAATAGACACCCAAATAGATTATGGTTTCCTTGTTGCCTGAAAAACCATAGTTGGGAAGAGACTTCTCCAATGACGTCTTTGGAGGTTTTAGATGAGGTGTCATAGGGTGTGCTACCTTTGGGGTTTCATTTTTGGTTTATGTTGGTGGTCCAGAGCAGGGGAGTTAGGAAGTTGAGGTGCATACCCCAGACAATGATTAGTAAGATGGTTCCTATTGGGATTGAGGACTGGTGGTTGTAGGTCCTATTAGGGTGTGATGACATTGAATGGATTTTTGGAAGTTCTAACCTTTTAGGCTTTGTTTTGCTGCTTTAGGAAAGCTATCTATAATGCTCCAATCACCAGATCAGAACTTGGCATGATGGAAATAAATTAATGTGGTTGGTTGGGTTTTTTTGAACTTTTCTGTTTGGAGTATTTTAGGATGAGGGAGGGTGGTAGGATTATATACATGTCCTTTATATATTATAATGCTTTTAATATAAGTGGACTAAATTAGTTTCCAAATATATAAAAAGGCATATGAAATTTGAAATGAATTGTTAGATAACTTGATTCTATGTATGCGTTTCTAGAAAATAATAGTCTAGATTCTCTCTGGCGGCCGTCGCTGGGGGGAGGGGGATGAATCCTTGACGCCTCCCTCCCCTGGCTCTGAATGGCCTCGGTGAGGCCTTGCAGATTGAAGTGGGTGGTGGTGCCCTGGGACAGGGAGCGGGTCTTCTAGCCCAAATTGTTGGGGCCTCTTCTCGGAGTTATGGTTGACGAGGGGACGCGATGTGTACGAGAATCGGATATCTGGTTCTAGTTCGACGTTTTTGACATGGTCGACTCCTTCCACCCAAGAGTGACAGTTGGAGAGAAGTCAACCGCCTAGATCTTGGATTCACGCTTCAACTCCGTCAGCAGGTGATGTAAGGGTGTGTCGCCTCTTCTTCACAGGCACCCTGGTCTCTTTCTCCGTGGCCTCTCCGATTCCGGCTCGGAGTCTGCTATATCGTCTCTGATGGCTATCCTCAAAAGTGTCCAGGACCTTTGGATCCTATGGCGGTGGTTGGATTCCTCGATGGTCGGCTAGGCTTGCCTCTTTGCCCAGCCGGCGGTGCCCCTTCCCTGCCATTTGTTTGTTCACAGGAATCGAGATTGGCACCTTCGGCTACTCGTCCCTCCATGGGGGATTTAACGCCAAGGGTTTCTAGTCAGCCGATGCTTCTTCGGCCTCGAATCTGAGGTTCGGCGGATGGTTTCCTTGCAGGGTAGATTGTGGCACCACTTCCATCCCGTTGGGGTGCTGCTTCGACTCTGAGGTTACACTACAACACCGAATGTTCCCGTTCGGTGGTTGATGGTCAGCGTCTCGGTTTCTTTCCTGACTCCAGGCGGTGACTCTCTACGACTGTCAACACAACAAAGCTTTGCTGTGTGTTGGATGCCTTCTAGGTGCTTGCTAAAATGTCCCAGTGCAAACAGGGGCTTCGTGCCCTAGTGCGGGTGTCTTTTGGTCTCGTACAGGTTTACCAGGACTCTGAAGAGGAGTCTTGCTACTCATGCGACATGGAACCAGACCTCTTGAAGGATTTCAAGGTGAACAGCAGCCTGAGACAGAAGAATAAGAAGAAGAAACCTAAGGCAAAGGGAGGAGAGGTGGGAGGCTCTTCCTAGCTGGATGGATCTGGATGATTCCTTTCTATCGTGCTACATTCCTGAGCTTCCTTTGCAGCTTAGACCCAGGAGAATTGGGATGAAGGAAGGTGTTCTGTTTAGATCTCAGTCATAATTTGTGGGTGTTCATTAATGCAGTGAAGGGGATTTGAATAGATATCCTTCTGAATTCTCCTTGCTCTTGTTCAAAGTTGGAGTGGTTTGTTTCAGTTATGCTCTGCTGCGGGCTTCTTAGGTGTTTCTTTGCTGGGATTGTTAACAATTCTGGAGTGAGTATCTCTACCTTGGACTCTTGTAGGGGGTTCTAGTCTTATGCTCCAGTTACTTCTTGAGGCTTGATGCTGGTGGAGTCCACGTCTTCATACTTTGTGGGTGTGCTCAGTGTCATTGAGGATAGGACTTCTCTAAAGTCATGTCTTGTTGGTTAGTGGTGCTTTGGGTGTAGTCTTTCCTATTCAGTGTCCATGTGTGATGTTTATATTTTGTAACCTTGATACCCGTCTATTTGGTGTATCAAGGCTTAGTTTTTTCTTTTAGGGGTGCAAATGTACCTAAAGTTTTTGGTTATAGTAACACCCAATTTTGACCGACCAAATAAAAACATGCATCATTCAAATTTTAATCATGTGATCTTCAGTATTGTTTTCTTGCTAATATGTGTTTCAGGAAAAAGAAATTTGTTGCTTGATTGGTTTCCTTGGTTTGCTAAATGCTCTGTTTGCACAGGAAGATGGACGGTTGCTCTTTGTTTATATTGACAACTCATTTGAAATCAAATCATCTTCTTCCATCCATTGTTGTGCATGCCATATTCATGTTGTGATTATGCTTGCAGTTTCAATATGCATTACCTCCTAGGCTAAGTCTAGATGACGGGAGCCATCAAGAAGTCAATAATTAGATAGTGCAACCTTGTGTTGAGAGATTCTTTATCTATAGTAAGACAAGGGATTGGAACGGCTTTCTGTTTGGTTGTTTAAGGTTTAGGCCTAGACATTGTGCCCAATGCTCAGATAGTAACCATGCCACTTCTCGGGTGAAGGAGCTTATATAATGGCTATATTGGTACCATTTCCGTAAGCTTTTGGGTCATTATTTAATTTTTTGGTCATGTCCACTTGCTAATGAGTGTTTTGTTAGTGATTATTAATATTTACTACTAATTGTACATTTATCACGCCAAGGTGAAGGAGCTGATATGATGACTACGTTAGGACCACTTATGCAAGTTACTGGGAGTTGTTATTATATTTGTTGTGCATGTCTATTCTTATGATCGCTCTGTTAGTTATATTTTTTTTTAAATTTTTACTGTTAACTGTACAGCTAAGCAAGATCACCTTATGTATACCTTGATGTAACATCCCTGACCTGGGTTATGAGTTAACCCTAGGTGTTTTGCCTAAATATGTAATTAAATCTTTGTGACTAACTCTGAGCATGTAATTAAGTTTCTCAGAAACATATATCTCAGTATTTGCTCCTTTTTATTTAAAGTAGTAGCATTGTTTTGATATACAGGGACCTATGTGCAATTTACCCAGTTAAAAGGGTTAGCTTGCAATTTGCACATGTTGAGATGTTCCTCTGATGTTGAGACATCATGAGAATCTTTTTGGTAAAGTTTAAGGGATTTCCCAAGCTAAGGCACCAAGGTGCAGCTATGGAAGCAATCCCGGTGCTTGAAACCCTAATTTGGGGTAAAATGCAATTTACCCAAATTAAGGAATCCAAATTGTGAAATATGTCATATAATGTATCTTTTTAGACTCTTGCCATCATTAAGAGAAGAAATGATGAGGGAGTCACCTCAATTGAATTATCAGGTTATGAAATACACCTTGTGATTGAATAATCAGGGTATATGTGCAATAACCCTTTATGTATGTACCATATTATTAGATTGCTCTACTTTGATTTCTTTTTCTAGACCTTAAGAGAAGGTTTGTCCTTAGAATAAAGAGGAAGGGACGATAAAGTAAAGAAGGAGGGACCTATTTGGAATTATGGACAACCTATGAACTAATGTTGAAAATCCTACCCCATGTATATAAGCTCTCCTTCCCTTAGTTGCAAGGGAACTTACCCTTCGTTCCCTTACTGTTTAATTTCACCAAAGACGACCAAAGACTTCCTTGGAGCTAAGGAGGACGACCAAGGTAAACAAGGTAGGTTTGGGACCCCTCTTCTTGCCTAATTCCATGGTTAGAACTCGAATTCAAGGTCGGCTTCATGGCTAATTCTCGAAACCCTATCTTTCTAGCCGTCTCTTTTCATCCTTCCTTGGAGTTTTCACCTTGGCCGACCTGTAAGGACTCAAGGACGCCATTAGAGCTTGGATCTTGAAAGCTTGGAGCTCAAGAAGCCAGCTTTAGGCGGGTTTTATAACTCTAAACCCATGCTTCATTATGTACATCTTTATATGTGGTTGGATGATAGCTCTTAGTGTTTCCCTACTTTTTCCTGCTATTTTGCAAGCAAATCCATGGGATATTCATACTGTTCTTGATCTAGGAGATGAAGGCATGATTTCCAAGAAAAACCCACTGCCTTTCACTTCCTTAAATGGTCTCACCAATTTGCTCTCTCGGTCTCAAGACCGCGAGGTGAGCAAACGGTCTCGAGACCGCGACAGGGAAAACGGTCTCCAAGACCGTTTGGCCCCATTGACCGAGCGTGGACCGTATCAGCAATCTGTTCCTAATTATATAGGCTAATTACCCTCAACATTTGGGAGGCTAACTCCAAGGAAATCGGGAGATATGACCTTTTTAAGGAACAACTTTAAATGAATTTATTCCTGATTCTCAAACGGTCTGAAATTGCCTTTTTGGGCAAACGGTCTCAAGACTGTGTAAGGTCGTTGATCAGGCGTTGAACGTATGAGATTACTGTTCAAAATAATGTTAATTAACAACTCACCAAGTTTGATGGTCTAATTCCAAACGGGCTAAGAGTTGAAGGGTGAATACTAGGGCTAACCCTAGATGAAATCAGTACTGAAATCATGGTGACCTAATTAGGGTTTTTAGGGTTGATTGACCTAAACGGTCAAGACCGTTTGGGGGTCATCCAAACGGTCTCAAGACCGAGAGGACAATCAACCAAGACCGTTTGGAGGTCTGGGGTCAAGAATAGTTGACCAATTGAAGGTACAATTACACCAAATTACATTGCAATTAATTATTGATATGATCATCAACTCAATGGGTTAGACCTTGATAAATTTGCACTAGAATCCAAAAGTGGATGGGCAAACGGTCTCAAGACCGTTTGGAACTCATCCAAACGGTCTCAATACCGAGAGGACAATCACCCAAGACCGTTGGAAGGTCTAGGGTTAAGTATTTTGACCAATTGAGGACCTAATTGCAAATAAGTTATCAATTGATTAAAATACTGATTTGGTGACCCAATCATGGTTCAACCCCTATCAAATCACCTTAGAATTTGACAAAATCTTGGTCAAACGGTCTCAATACCATGTGGGGTCCACCCACATGACCTCAAGACCGTTTGGGCCAAGTTTGGGCCCATTTGGAGCTCAATTGAAGGGTTCAACCTTGTGTTGAGTCACGTTGTTGAGTGTTGATGGGTGAACATTGATAGACCCTAATTGAATCGACTTCAACCCTAATTGGTCAACCTTTGAGGGTCAATTGAATGACCAAGTGGTCAAGCATAATCTAAATTTACCCAATCCATAAGTGGTCATCGTAGCTTTGACCTTTTGAAGGCTTCAACTTTGGTTGACATTAGGTGGTAACCTTTGATTTTGTTGTTGAAGGACCAAGCGGCTAAGACCATGAGAGCCTCGCGGTCTCAAGACCGTGAGAGGGCTCAAGGTCTCAAGAACGTGAGGGGCTCATGGTCTCAATACCGAGAGGAGGCTCGCGGTCTCAAGACCGTGAGGGGCCTCGCGGTCCTGAGGTCAAAGTGGGCAAACGGTCTACATAGCTTCGCGGTCTTGAAATCACATGATGGCTCGCGATCTTGAAGTAGGTTGAGGGGGCTCGCGGTCTTGGAAGAGGTTGAGGGCTCACGGTCCTAAAGTCAAAATAGACTAAACGGTAAACATACCCTCGCGGTCTTGAAAAGTCAAAATTGGCTAAACGGTCAACACTTTCAAACGATCTCAACTCAATTGAAGAATGATGGTTGAAGGTCAATCAATGTGATTCAAGGTTGACTTCATTCGATCAATTGATGATATAAATGGTTCAATGTTGCCCTAATCAAACCCTAATGATAACCTAGGATGTTAAGGGGTTAATTGACTAAGGTTTTGACCATGATGATGATCAATGGGGTGAATTACCAAAATACCCCTAAAGGGTAAATTGAGTAATACCTTGATCAAATCGAACCCTAATCACATGATGATGATGTTTTAACTATGTTAGCCTATGATGACTCAATCCAACCTAATCTAGAGTGATGATGACATCACCTAACAGTATGAGGAGAGAGAAAGTACTTCTAGAGAGAGAAAGTACCCTTTTTAAAAGGAAACTCAATTAAAGCATCTCCAATGTACAGGAATGAGCATAATTAGGGTATGATCCACCTGTGTGAGATCATAGAAACCCTAATTATGATTAATGATGAACCTTCAACTAATCCAAGAGCATCAATAAAGATGTTACTCATACATGATGATGTTATGAGTTCAATTCACCTTAAATGTGAATAGTAAACCCTAATTCAAGGGTGATGACAAGTAATGTGAATAGTAAACCCTAATTCAAGGGTAATCACATGCTTTTGAGTATTAAACTCCATTTGATGAGAATTAAAGATTTAAACTCATATGACAAGAGTAGGAATTGTATTCCTTATTTCTGTATTACCTTTATCAGTTGTATTAACCATGCAGGTTCTGATATGAAGGTAATCATATCCAGGTATGGATGTTGATGTTATATTCATTAAAGGCATGTTGTTAGCCTTATGAATAAGTAAAATAATCTGATGTCTTGTCAGTGACATCCTATGCTGATAATGGGCTGTGAGAGCCATGAATACCATCAAAGTCATGCCTTAGAGATGACTTGTGATGAGGATAATGAGAAATGATGATTGATATGAGTTAGGCATGTTACATTTAGTATTCTTCCTTCATAGCTGCTATGCTACTGTTATTGTTTGAAGAACAATGTATGCTGTTTAAGAATACTGAATGTACCTAACTAATCAAATATAATATAGAGCCCTGATCATAGATCCATCATTGTCAGAAATTAAGTGATGGTGAAACAGGTTTTCCTCAGGGAACTCCTGGAGCACATACTTTTGAGTATGTGGGGTACATGGATGTGTAGAACCTTACATCCTAGTGTAGGAAAGTGATGTAGATGTGTAATCCATCCATCCTTCACTATATTTCCATATCGTATCAGTGGTAGGTAAACATGAAACCTCCTGATGACGAAGAAAGCACAGATATCCGTATTAGTGGTAGGTAAACATGAAACCTCCTGATGACGAAGAGAGTACAGAACGCCACTATGACTCTAAAATAGCGAAGGACCAGTTTACCCTGGTGAGCTATAGTAGTAAAGACACGAGATGTCCTACAAGTGATCCTCTTACTGACTGAGGAAGGTGAAGGTCATGAGAATTCGGCTCTCTTAATGACCTATGTATGATACTGATGCGGCTTCTCAGCGATCAGTTGGAGTATGAGTGGTAAGCCTCATCTCCACAGGGCATAATGTTGTTTGTAAAACATAATAAACCATGTAGTATAACTTGTTAGAGATACCTCCAAGTTAGTTGATTGATGTTACATTGCAATAGTGTTTACATTCTCCATATCTCCTAAATTGTAGAGATCTTGTTATACCTGCAACTGTTATAGAAAACTCTGAAGGCTTTACTGCTTAAAATATTCTTTGATGTTATAATAAAGCTTCTGGCGAAGAGTTATAACTCTCGCTGGGACAATTATGTATAATTGTCTCACCCCGTAGGCTTCAACTTTTTAGGTGGACGTCGGAGACGAAGGAACCATCCTACAGGTGACCAGTCTCAGCAGCAACACCAGGGGCAGTAGTAATCTCAGGTGGAGATTGTCCTGCCATGTGGTGTAGTTAGAGTTAGTCCTATGTGTCCTCTGTACTCTCAGGTCTTGGAGTCTTTTGTATAGTGATCTTGAGATTTTGTATCTTGATGTATATAATTACTCAAGAAGTAATTATCCTGAGATGTAAACAGTTTACCTCACTTTATGAAAGAAGCTTTTATGGATTCAAGCTCTTGTTACGAAAAGTTTTAATTTCCCGTGATTTTTGTCTTCCGCTGATTACCGATTCGCTTCCGCTAAGATTTAATCGTGTTTATGTCATGGTTTGGAGATCAGAGCCCACAACTAGTGGTATCAGAGCTCCAGGTTCAGTTGAGTCTACAGAGGTATAGGACTTAGGATGTCGAGTCTACCTTTAGTACTCCTTCCTCATCTAATAGAATCTTCTGCTCCTCAGGAGAAGAAGATACATAAGAATGTCAGAACATCGTGATGAGCACGTGGAAGAGAGTAGTGCTAGTGCACCTCGAGGCGGTGCAAGAGTTTCGACAATAGAACAACCTGCACCTGAGTCGCAAAGAGAGCCACCCCAATTCGACCCAGCTGACATGAGTGACCCAGTTGTACAGACGATGTTCGGGCAGTTTATGACTGCCATGACACATATAACTGAGAGGATGCCCATTCCTGCACCTAGGGCGCCTGTCCAGCCTGAAGTACCAGGTATCGGTAAGACATTCGAACGACTTCGTCGTGTCGGAGCTACCGAGTACTTCGGAACTGCCGACCCTGCAGATGGTGACTTATGGTTGACAGAGTTGGAGAAAGCTTTCAGGATTCTTATGATTCCGGAAGCTGAGAAGGTTAGACATGCTGCCTATCTTCTCAAAGGTAGTGCTGGTCACTGGTGGAACATGGAAGAGCAGAAGAGACCTGGAGTAGAGTTCTCATGGGAAGAGTTTCGTCGGGAATTTATCAATAGATATTTTCCAAAGACCTTCCTAGATGAGAAGATTTCTCAGTTTGAGAGACTAAGGTAGGGTATGATGAACATTAGTGAGTATGAAGCTAAGTTCATGGAGTTGTTGCGGTTCTGTCCGCACATGGCTGCTACGGATGAGGAAAGAATCAGAAGATTCGAGAAGGGTTTGAATTCTGATATGTCAACCCCTGTGTTTGCCTTAGAAAACAGAGAGAGATTCTCTACCTTCGTTGAGTCAATCCGAAGGATAGAGAGATATGTGGTTGAGAAAAGACAGACCCATAAAGATATCCACAGTTCCAGGGTTCTTCATCTAGGGATTCCAAGAAACCTAGATTTTCTGCACCTAACCATCCACCACCCAGATCGAGTTTTCAAACTCAATGGACACAAAGTAGAGGTAGAGGGTGGAGTCAACCACTTCAAGGGATGCACAGTTCTGCATCAGTGTCAGTCACTGGACCATCCAGACCACAACAACAGGAGAGGAGTTGCTACAACTGTGGTAAGGTGGGACACTTGATGAAGGATTGCCGTTCTAGGCCTGCTAGTGTGACACAACAACCTCCGAGACAGAATCAACAGGGATCTCAGAATAGACAACATCAAGGAGCAGCTCGAGGACGTGGACAAGCGTCTCAAGCTGGATCATCAGCACCACCTCAACACCAGGTGACTGCGAGGTTCTATGCTATGAACCCACCTGAGGCAGTGGTCAATCCATGGGTGGTGGCAGGTCAGATGAAACTTTTATATTCTGATATGTCTATACCCTGTGATGTATCTGTTCTGATTGATCCGGGTGCTACGCACTCTTTCATCACTCGTGAAGTGATTCGTAACTGCAATATGACTGTTGGTCATAGAGCAGATAGTTTGTTGTTAGAGACTCCGTTGAGTGGGTCTGCCGTTTTGCAGGAGGTATGTTCTCCCTGCATCCTTTTCTTTTCTGACCATCGCATTCAAGTGGATCTTATACCACTTGATATGCAGGGATTTGATATAATCCTTGGGATGGATACCTTAGAAAGGTATAGAGTTGTCTTGGATTGTGAGTCCAAGTTAGCTGTGTTTGCTGATGAAAGCAACACATGGATCTTTCAAGGAGAAAGAAAGATTCTGCCCACCTGTCTTGTATCAGCTATGGTTGCTGATAAGCTGTTGAGGCAAGGATGTCATGCATTCTTAGCCCATGTGGTAGATGTTACCAAGGAAATGACCAATCCTGCTGAAGTTCCCATAGTCAGGGAATTCGAGGACGTATTTCCTGAAGAACTTCCTGGTATACCACCACCTCGGGAGATTGATTTTGAAATCAATATGATCCCAGATACAAAACCCATAGCTCAAACTCCTTATAGGATGGCGCCTGCCGAGATGGCAGAACTCAAGAAACAGCTTCAAGAGTTACTTGAGAGAGGTTTTATCCAACCAAGTACTTCACCTTGGGGTGCTCCGGTCTTGTTTGTTAAAAAGAAAGATGGGTCAATGCGGTTGTGCATTGACTACAGACAACTCAATAAAGTAACAATAAAGAATAAGTACCCTCTGCCAAGGATTGATGATCTCTTTGACCAGTTGCGTGGTGCAACAGTCTTTTCAAAGATAGACTTGAGGTCTGGATATCATCAACTCCGTATTAAGGATAGTGACATATCCAAGTCTGCCTTTAGGACAAGATATGGTCACTATGAGTTCATGGTTATGTCGTTTGGACTAACCAATGCACCAGCTGCATTTATGGAACTCATGAATAGAGTTTTTCGACCTTTCCTTGATCAGTGTGTTGTCGTCTTCATAGATGACATTCTGATTTATAGTAAGGATGCTCAGCAGCATGAGCAGCATCTTCGCCAAGCTTTGACCTTGCTAAGAGAACATAAGCTATACGCTAAGTTTAGCAAGTGTGAGTTCTGGCTGCCAGAGGTATCTTTTCTTGGACATGTAATATCCGCCTCGGGAATTCGTGTTGACCCTACGAAAGTAGAATCTGTTCTACAGTGGGAACAACCGAAGACACCGACGGAGATTCGAAGTTTCTTGGGGTTAGCTGGCTATTATCGAAGGTTCATTAAGAAATTTAGTTCTATAGCTTTACCTTTGACCAAGTTAACCCGGAAAGATGTTCCTTTTTCCTGGAGTGATAAGTGTGAACGATCTTTCCAGTTGCTGAAGGAGAGGTTGACAAGTGCACCTGTATTAGTGCTACCTGAACAAGGAAAAGGATATATAGTTTTCAGTGATGCTTCCAAGAACGGACTAGGATGTGTGTTGATGCAGGATAAACGAGTGATTTCTTTTGCTTCCCGACAGCTTAAGAAACACGAGGAGAATTATCCAACACACGATCTGGAGTTAGCTGCTGTGGTTCATGCTTTGAAGATCTGGAGGCATTATCTCTATGGAGAGACATTCCAGATTTTCACAGACCACAAAAACCTTAAGTATATCTTCTCTCAGCATGAGCTCAACATGAGGCAACATCGCTGGATGGAATTAATCAAGGACTATGACTGTACAATTGATTACCATCCAGGCAAGGCCAATGTTGTTGCAGATGCCTTGAGTAGGAAATCAGCAACATCAACCATGAATAGAGCACAACTAAGCTCTTTAGTATGCTCTAGAAGAGATATGCTTATCTCTTTAAGGCAAGACAATGTACAGTTGAAGGTGTCATTGTTAACCGGTTTGTTAGCTGAGATGCATATTAAACCTACTCTAAGGGAGCAGATTAAAGAGGCACAGCTAGGTGATGTTGCAGTTCAACATATAAGATCTGAGTATGGAAATGAGAAGCAAGATGGTTTTCATGACTCAAAAGATCAAGTAGCTTGTTATAATGGAAGAATGATAGTGCCGGATGTGGACGACTTGAGGAAGTTAGTCCTGGAAGAAGCCCATTCTTCCATGTATGTTATGCATCCAGGGAGCACCAAGATGTATCGGAATTTGAAGGATCTGTATTGGTGGCCTGGGATGAAGAAGGACGTTGCAGAGTTTGTTCTGAGGTGCCCTGTGTGTCAGCAAGTTAAAGCTGAACACCAGAAGCCTGCAGGAACAATGCAACCTTTACCCATATCACAGTGGAAGTGGGACCATGTGACCATGGACTTTGTTGTTGGCCTACCCAGGACAAGCAAAGGACATGATTCCACTTGGGTAATTGTTGATAGGTTGACTAAGACAGCACATTTCTTACCTGTCAAAACAACCTATTCTGCTGAAAGGTTATCAGAGTTGTATGTTCAAGAGATAGTGCGTTTGCATGGAGTTCCTATCACAATAGTTTCTGACAGAGGTCCTCAGTTTACCAGTCGTTTCTAGGAACAGTTACACCAAGCCTTAGGCACCAAGCTAAGGTTTAGTACGGCCTTTCATCCACAGAGTGATGGACAGTCGGAAAGGACCATACAAACCTTAGAAGACCTGTTGCGAGCATGTGTTCTCCAGTTCACCGGAAGTTGGGATCTACACCTAAGCTTGATAGAGTTTGCCTATAACAATAGCTATCAACATAGTATTGATATGGCACCTTATGAAGCCTTATATGGTAGACGTTGTAGATCACCCTTGTGTTGGTTTGAGACTAGTGAGCACCAGTTGTTAGGTCCTGACCTGGTACAGCAAACCACAGAAAAGATTAAAGTTATACAACATAAGATTAAGACTGCTCAGGATAGGCAGAAATCTTATGCTGATAAACGTCGTAGACCCTTAGAGTTCCAGGTTGGAGACAGAGTGTATCTTAAGGTCTCACCTTGGAAAGGGGTCCTTCGTTTTGGAAGGAAAGGGAAGTTAGCTCCTAGATTTATGGGGCCTTATCCAATCATTGAACGGATTGGAAAGGTAGCATATAAACTAGAGCTTCCCCCAGAATTACAGAGGTTACATCCTGTGTTTCACATTTCTATGTTGAAGAAATGTCACCCAGACACCGAGTCAGTTCTACAACCTATGGGGGTAGAATTGAATGATGACATATCCTATGAGGAGGGACCAGTGTCAATCCTTGATAAACGAATTAAAAAGCTAAAGAAGAAAGATATAAGTCTTGTGAAAGTCCTCTGGAACCATCGTGGTGTTGAAGAAGCCACTTGGGAGTTAGAGGATGAGATGAGAAGGAAGTATCCTGCCCTTTTCTCGTAGTATGTTTTATCGATTTCCGGGACGAAATCCTTGTAAGGGGTGGATAATTTGTAACATCCCTGACCTGGGTTATGAGTTAACCCTAGGTGTTTTGCCTAAATATGTAATTAAATCTTTGTGACTAACTCTGAGCATGTAATTAAGTTTCTCAGAAACATATATCTCAGTATTTGCTCCTTTTTATTTAAAGTAGTAGCATTGTTTTGATATACAGGGACCTATGTGCAATTTACCCAGTTAAAAGGGTTAGCTTGCAATTTGCACATGTTGAGATGTTCCTCTGATGTTGAGACATCATGAGAATCTTTTTGGTAAAGTTTAAGGGATTTCCCAAGCTAAGGCACCAAGGTGCAGCTATGGAAGCAATCCCGGTGCTTGAAACCCTAATTTGGGGTAAAATGCAATTTACCCAAATTAAGGAATCCAAATTGTGAAATATGTCATATAATGTATCTTTTCAGACTATTGCCATCATTAAGAGAATAAATGATGAGGGAGTCACCTCAATTGAATTATCAGGTTATGAAATACACCTTGTGATTGAATAATCAGGGTATATGTGCAATAACCCTTTATGTATGTACCATATTATTAGATTGCTCTACTTTGATTTCTTTTTCTAGACCTTAAGAGAAGGTTTGTCCTTAGAATAAATAGGAAGGGACGATCAAGTAAAGAAGGAGGGACCTAGTTGGAATTATGGACAACCTATGAACTAATGTTGAAAATCCTACCCCATGTATATAAGCTCTCCTTCCCTTAGTTGCAAGGGAACTTACCCTTCGTTCCCTTACTGTTTAATTTCACCAAAGACGACCAAAGACTTCCTTGGAGCTAAGGAGGATGACCAAGGGAAACAAGGTAGGTTTGGGACCCCTCTTCTTGCCTAATTCCATGGTTAGAACTCGAATTCAAGGTCGGCTTCATGGCTAATTCTCAAAACCCTATCTTTCTAGCCGTCTCTTTTCATCCTTCCTTGGAGTTTTCACATTGGCCGACCTGTAAGGACTCAAGGACGCCATTAGAGCTTGGAGATTGAAAGCTTGGAGCTCAAGAAGCCAGCTTTAGGCGGGTTTTATAACTCTAAACCCATGCTTCATCATGTACATCTTTATATGTGGTTGGATGATAGCTCTTAGTGTTTCCCTACTTTTTCCTGCTATTTTGCAAGCAAATCCATGGGATATTCGTACTGTTCTTGAGCTAGGAGATGAAGGCGTGATTTCCAAGAAAACCACACCGCCTTTCACTTCCTTAAACGGTCTCACCAATTTGCTCTCTCGGTCTCAAGACCGCGAGGTGAGCAAATGGTCTCGAGACCACGACAGGGCAAACGGTCTCCAAGACCATTTGGCCCCGTTGACCGAGCATGGACCGTATCAGAAATCTGTTCCTAATTATATAGGCTAATTACCCTCAACATTTGGGAGGCTAACTCCAAGGAAATCGGGAGATATGACCTTTTTAAGGAACAACTTTAAATGAATTTATTCCTGATTCTCAAACGGTCTGAAATTGCCTTTTTGGGCAAACGGTCTCAAGACCGTGTAAGGTCGTTGACCAGGCGTTGAACGTATGAGATTACTGTTCACAATAATGTTAATTAACAACTCACCAAGTTTGATGGTCTAATTCCAAACGAGCTAAGAGTTGAAGGGTGAATACTAGGGCTAACCCTAGATGAAATCAGTACTGAAATCATGGTGACCTAATTAGGGTTTTTAGGGTTGATTGACCTAAACGGTCTCAAGACCGTTTGGGGGTCATCCAAACGGTCTCAAGACCGAGAGGACAATCAACCAAGACCGTTTGGAGGTCTGGGGTCAAGAATAGTTGACCAATTGAAGGTACAATTACACCAAATTACATTGCAATTAATTATTGATATGATCATCAACTCAATGGGTTAGACCTTGATAAATTTGCACTAGAATCCAAAAGTGGATGGGCAAACGGTCTCAAGACCGTTTGGAACTCATCCAAACGGTCTCAATACCGAGAGGACAATCACCCAAGACCGTTGGAAGGTCTAGGGTTAAGTATTTTGACCAATTGAGGACCTAATTGCAAATAAGTTATCAATTGATTAAAATACTGATTTGGTGACCCAATCATGGTTCAACCCCTATCAAATCACCTTAGAATTTGACAAAATCTTGGGAAAACGGTCTCAAGACCATGTGGGGTCCACCCACATGACCTCAAGACCGTTTGGGCCAAGTTTGGGCCCATTTGGAGCTCAATTGAAGGGTTCAACCTTGTGTTGAGTCACGTTGTTGAGTGTTGATGGGTGAACATTGATAGACCCTAATTGAATCGACTTCAACCCTAATTGGTCAACCTTTGAGGGTCAATTGAATGACCAAGTGGTCAAGCATAATATAAATTTACCCAATCCATAAGTGGTCATCGTAGCTTTGACCTTTTGAAGGCTTCAACTTTGGTTGACATTAGGTGGTAGCCTTTGATTTTGTTGTTGAAGGACCAAGCGGCTAAGACCATGAGAGCCTCGCGGTCTCAAGACCGTGAGAGGGCTCAAGGTCTCAAGAACGTGAGGGGCTCATGGTCTCAAGACCGAGAGGAGGCTCGCGGTCTCAAGACCGTGAGGGGCCTCGCGGTCCTGAGGTCAAAGTGGGCAAACGGTCTACATAGCTTCGCGGTCTTGAAATCACATGATGGCTCGCGGTCTTGAAGTAGGTTGAGGGGGCTCGCGGTCTTGGAAGAGGTTGAGGGCTCGCGGTCCTAAAGTCAAAATAGACTAAATGGTCAACATACCCTTGCGGTCTTGAAAAGTCAAAATTGGCTAAACGGTCAACACTTTCAAACGATCTCAACTCAATTGAAGAATGATGGTTGAAGGTCAATCAATGTGATTCAAGGTTGACTTCATTCGATCAATTGATGATATAAATGGTTCAATGTTGCCCTAATCAAACCCTAATGATAACCTAGGATGTTAAGGGGTTAATTGACTAAGGTTTTGACCATGATGATGATCAATGGGGTGAATTACCAAAATACCCCTAAAGGGTAAATTGAGTAATACCTTGATCAAATCGAACCCTAATCACATGATGATGATGTTTTAACTATGTTAGCCTATGATGACTCAATCCAACCTAATCTAGAGTGATGATGACATCACCTAACAGTATGAGGAGAGAGAAAGTACTTCTATAGAGAGAAAGTACCCTTTTTAAAAGGAAACTCAATTAAAGCATCTCCAATGTACAGGAATGAGCATAATTAGGGTATGATCCACCTGTGTGAGATCATAGAAACCCTAATTATGATTAATGATGAACCTTCAACTAATCCAAGAGCATCAATGAAGATGTTACTCATACATGATGATGTTATGAGTTCAATTCACCTTAAATGTGAATAGTAAACCCTAATTCAAGGGTGATGACAAGTAATGTGAATAGTAAACCCTAATTCAAGGGTAATGGCATGCTTTTGAGTATTAAACTCCATTTGATGAGAATTACAGATTTAAACTCATATGACAAGAGTAGGAATTATATTCCTTATTTCTGTATTACCTTTATCAGTTGTATTAACCATGCAGGTTCTGATATGAAGGTAATCATATCCAGGTATGGATGTTGATGTTATATTCATTAAAGGCATGTTGTTAGCCTTATGAATAAGTAAAATAATCTGATGTCTTGTCAGTGACATCCTATGCTGATAATGGGCTGTGTGAGCCATGAATACCATCAAAGTCATGCCTTAGAGATGACTTGTGATGAGGATAATGAGAAATGATGATTGATATGAGTTAGGCCTGTTACATTTAGTATTCTTCCTTCATAGCTGCTATGCTACTGTTATTGTTTGAAGAACAATGTATGCTGTTAAAGAATACTGAATGTACCTAACTAATCAAATATAATATAGAGCCCTGATCATAGATCCATCATTGTCAGAAATTAAGTGATGGTGAAACAGGTTTTCCTCAAGGAACTCCTGGAGCACATACTTTTGAGTATGTGGGGTACATGGATGTGAAGAACCTTACATCCTAGTGTAGGAAAGTGATGTAGATGTGTAATCCATCCATCCTTCACTATATTTCCATATCGTATCAGTGGTAGGTAAACATGAAACCTCCTGATGACGAAGAAAGCACAGATATCCGTATTAGTGGTAGGTAAACATGAAACCTCCTGATGACGAAGAGAGTACAGAACGCCACTGTGACTCTAAAATAGCGAAGGACCAGTTTACCCTGGTGAGCTATAGTAGTAAAGACACGAGATGTCCTACAAGTGATCCTCTTACTGACTGAGGAAGGTGAAGGTCATGAGAATCCAGCTCTCTTAATGACCTATGTATGATACTGATGCGGCTTCTCAGCGATCAGTTGGAGTATGAGTGGTAAGCCTCATCTCCACAGGGCATAATGTTGTTTGTAAAACATAATCAACCATGTAGTATAACTTGTTAGAGATACCTCCAAGTTAGTTGATTGATGTTACATTGCAATAGTGTTAACATTCTCCATATCTCCTAAATTGTAGAGATCTTGTTATACCTGCAACTGTTATAGAATACTCTGAAGGCTTTACTGCTTAAAATATTCTTTGATGTTATAATAAAGCTTCTGGCGAAGAGTTATAACTCTCGCTGGGACAATTATGTATAATTGTCTCACCCCGTAGGCTTCAACTTTTTAGGTGGACGTCGGAGACGAAGGAACCAGCCTACAGGTGACCAATCTCAGCAGCAGCACCAGGGGCAGTAGTAATCTCAGGTGGAGATTGTCCTGCCATGTGGTGTAGTTAGAGTTAGTCCTATGTGTCCTCTGTACTCTCAGGTCTTGGAGTCTTTTGTATAGTTATCTTGAGATTTTGTATCTTGATGTATATAATTACTCAAGAAGTAATTATCCTGAGATGTAAACAGTTTACCTCACTTTATGAAAGAAGCTTTTATGGATTCAAGCTCTTGTTACGAAAAGTTTTAATTTCCCGTGATTTTTGTCTTCCGCTGATTACCGATTCGCTTCCGCTAAGATTTAATCGTGTTTATATCATGGTTTGGAGATCAGAGCCCACACTTGATGTACAGTCTAGGATTATGTTATGGAAGGAAAGCATGATATTACCATTGGTGTTGATGACAATTGAGAAGGTTTGGCTCAAAGGTATTGATACATGATACATAACAGATACAGGAAATGAGAAATCAACCTGAACTAAATGAAGCCTAAAAATAATAACATATTCATGCCACAACAAAAGAAGTCATTTCTTAACGTGAATATTATAAAACCACTATCCCTTCATGTACTATGTTCTCTCATTTGCAGTTAGTACTCATTATTGTAAGTGTAGTAGTATTGTATTGTATTGAAGATGGTGGTATTGGAGATGAGAAGCTTAAGGAACTATTTTTTGAGTTTGGAATTGTCTGCTCTAGCAAGAAATCTTGCATGATTATTTAATTTCTATAACATTATGATATATGAATTAAAAAAACTTGAGTCTCAAGTATTTCTAAGAAATTTACTCTTACTCAAATAATCCAGGATAGATCAAAGCACAACAGTCAGTATTACAACAAACATTTCAAGCTTTCAGATTGGTACGAATGCTCCATGATTTTGGGATTCCTGTTTGCATGTGCCATTTGTTTGGTGAGTTGTGCATTGTGCCTTTGTTATCATCCTAAAATTCATTGATTCAGCGTGCTACTGTATGGAGGCCCATTCCATGACATATACCTTCCTATTTGTACTCACCCAATCTCATAGATTTGTAGGTACATATGGGAATCTGTCTAACGGACCACTAACAATTGTTTTTATACAATGGTTGCAGGCCTTAACTCGAATTGCTATCATGGATTGTTTTGTTTCTTAAGTACATGTTACTATTATGTTATATGGCTATTGAATTTGAAACGTAATGCAAGATAGTTTTTTGTTCATTTCGATCCTGTCAAATGCAGATTTGAAAAATAAAGTTTAACATATCGATGGTCCAGGCCTATATTTTAAGTTTGAGGTCATAACTCATGCCTAAGTATGCTCTTTAACCAGGTCTGCCCAGCTTACTTATCTCACACCTATGTTATGCTAATTTCTATATGGGAAGGTGTCAACAGATAGATCATCAGCATTGGACTGAACAAATACTCCCAACAAAAGGGAAACATCCCTTCGAGTTCATCCTCAAACCCAGTACAATTGTAAATTTCTGCAACACAAAATTTCCAGAGCATAGGGAATCCTGATATATACAGAAGTGACTGAACTGGACAAAAATTTGTAAAATATCAAATCATATTTGAGAACTTTATATTACTTAATATATGTCCAACAACCTTACCACAACAAGGACATATGTATAGTCATTTTGAGGTCATCAATGATTGATACATAGCTCTGTCTTCTAAAAATGTGATCAAGACTGACATTATAGACTTTGTTATATCATGTGTCATTGTTTGGAATGGTCGTAATGATCTCATCTTCAAGTAGGCCTTCTTCAACACAAGAGTAGCCACAGAAAATTTACTTGAGCGGGTCAACTCTCACCATGAGATTGCTAATAGATATAAGAAACCCCACACTTCTTCAGCCCCATATCGGTAAAATTGTAGATGGAAAGCCCCTGAGATGGAGTTCATCAAGGTTAACACTGGTAGGGCCTATGCTAGTGGCAACAGAATGTGTTCTACTGCTGTCTTCAGGGACCATTCCCAAAAAAATATTGTTGTTTCTACAAGGATGGGGCCGGGTTGCTGATGTCCTACTACAGATGAAGCCAAAAAATTATTGCTGTTGTTAAAGCCAATTTCCACAATATTTCTCCTACCTCGTCATTTTGCTTTCATAATTTGCTTGGTCACCTTACTTGCCAATGTCAATGTGTTAGCCTTTTTTATCTACTTGCTTGAGTATATATGAACTACATGCTGACAATTGAATCATTTGCATCTTGTTTATTAGAATTCCTGCAATATAATGGTTATGATTCTACTGGTTGGTTATTGCCATGCATTATAAATGTTGTATTATGGCCTTTGTTGCAGAACATGTGAAGCTGGTATTTCCTTAATGCTTATGTTTTTCTTGTTGGTTAGGTGTGACATGAAGAGGAAGTATGGGATGATAATATGTGAATGCTCTTTTAAAACTCATAGCAGTCTGTGGGCCTTACCACAGAATGACAGTTGGGGCATATACCCTTTTGGTTGTAGTACTATACCCTATCCATGACTTCAATCAGGTTAGGTATGCGGATCACTCAATGATAATCTACAATATTTCATATACTAAATCATCATAAACAAGAATCTGAATGGAATGAACCTCCACTTTCAGTCAAGCTGCCTTAGCAAATCCAATCTGGAGGTTTCCATAGTCAAAGGTAGTGAATACACACCCATGAAAATATCTCTGGGAATCCACATAAGGCCAAATAGAGTCTCTCATCTCTTGTAGATATGTTCAAGGATGATTATGCACTTGTAGTATCTCATCTCATCTCTGAATTCTGATGTTTCTTTTTATCTCTACTCTGGAATTCTGTCATACTATTATGGCTTCTTAGTTATTCATCCTAAGATAAATGGGGATCTTCAATATGGTTAAGTGTGGTAACCTACAGGGTAAATTTAGGATAGAGAGGGAACCATCTTTTCAAAGAACCATTTCAATGTAGTTGGTGCGAGAACAACCTAGCTACCACATGGTGAGAATCTCATACATGTACTAGTTCTATTGCACTGAAAACATGAGTGGGAAATTCTTATGTGTTGACCTGTCACTTAGATTACTTGCTAGTTTCTACTTGTGCTCTTGTTTCCAGACCTATGACTTGCTAGTTTCTCTAAAGGTCTGGGGGATTAGTATTTCTTAGAGTTTTGCTAGTGCCTTGCCAGCCACCTTAAAAAGACAAAATATACATCATGATTGTCTAAACTGGTTGTTTAAGGTGTTTCAACTTTATGGATTGTTACTCTAACAACTATATTCTATACCATGCTTCTCTCATATTTGATTATCATGCATTATTAGTCATGTACTCCATGAAATTCATTATTGAGTGTATGACTAAAAACTACATGGATTTAAAGATGAAGGTAGGATGGGACTACCAATTAGGTACCCTTACAAGTACAGTAGCCCTGACAACCATTTTTCTTCCCAACACAACCATGATTTTTGCAGGAGACAGGTGATAATTTGTTATTCTCACATATGGAAAATACCCGAGTGTTACTATTGTTGAGTATTTCTTTAAGTTGTGGAATGAAATATCTGAGAGAGATCTGTATTTGTTTTCAGCATGTGGAGAGTTGTGGAGGAGGTGTGCTGGTGAGGGTTGTTTTCATCTGTATGATTGTACATTCTCTTTCAATTATATTCTAACCAATCCATCATCTTGTGCAGTTCTAGTTGAAGGTTTTCATGGATGACAAGTTTGGGAAGCTAGAAATGACTGTCGACAATCCCAATCCTTGGTGGCCTCTTCTTAAGGAGGCAATGACCAACACCATCTAGAAATTGGGAAAACCATAGGTATTCCTGGCCTAATATGATGCTTGGTATTTTAGGGAACTAGTTAACTTAGTAAGTTGTTTTGAACTCACCATTTTGTACCTTTATTACTTAGTATTATCTTTGTTTCTTATACTGTAGGTACTTATGTCTATTTGTCTCTGTATTTTCGAGAGCTCCTATTTCTCATCAGTAAGGACCTGCTAGCATCTGGTCTGACTTCCACCATTTTTCGGCTGCAAAAGGAGGCTTCAATCATGCCCCTACCTACTTAGAAGATCTCACAACCCCCTCTTCATCAAATGTATGTTATTAAGACCCCTTCAAACCTAGAAATGGTCTCAATTTCTTCTCATATGCCTCAGCTTGGTCTAGATATACTGAAGTAGTAGTTTTCACAAAGCCCACCAATGCATCAATGCTACCATGGCTCTTTACAAGCTCTTCATACAATTTGGAAGCTTCTCCATTAATCCCATGGTTGCATTTGAAAGCGGCAGCTTCGTGCATTACGACACCATATTATCGTAATCTCTTGTTACTTCTGTTTCAAATTGTTAGATTTTTTTTTTGCTTCGTGTATGTTTTGGACTACTAAATAAATTTGATAGTTTTTCTCTTCTTCAACTAGGAGGTTCTTGATACCAGCAAAGCAAGAACCAGCAAAACCAGATGATGGTGCACATAACCCTAAAGATGGCCTAACATGTAGTGTTTGCTTGAAGCAAGTCAATACAAGAGAAAATATTTGCAGATTGCCTTTCTTCATCCCCTCTGCTAGCACCTGACTCTCGGACCAATGAACATGAGGAACGATGGAGCCCTACAAGGAAAGATAAAACAGGATCGGAGCTACTTTTATGTGCAACTGCTCAAGTATAATGATCAGGGTTCCCTGACTTTGCGCATCTTTTTTAGAAGGTAAGTTATCTTGTATATCTAGAATGACCTTTTGGCATTCAATAGAAATGTATGTGATTGTAGGGCTTTACATTCTTCTTCCTGTTGGATCCTAGATGGGTGACTTAGATGCTCTAGAGGGGGGGTGAATAGAGCTGAAAGCACTAAACAAAATTCATTAAACCTTCAAAATATATGACAAGATTAGGTTGCTAAATAGGTAATTTGAGTGCAACTAAATCATGCATAGCAAGGATAAGAGAGATTGAACATACACCAATAGACAATCTATTTAGAGTGGTTCCACACTTCAAACTAGAAGTGTGTCAGTCCACTTGCCTAGAGAGGTCAACCTCTAGGACTTCAACCAATTGCACTCTTATATTCATTCATAAGACTTACAATACATGACCCAACAAAGGACTTACCTATCCAATACAAAGAGTCTTCAACCTTACCAAGGACTTACCCACTTTGCAAGAGTCTTCAGCCTTCTCCAAGGACTTACCCACTCTTGCACAAGTCTTCGGCCTTGTAGGAATTACCCACTCTTCTTGGATCTTCAGCCTTTGACTTCACCTTCACTCGGAGAAGCTTTCCACCAAGGACTTACCCACTTGAGCTTGAGTCTTCTGCCTTCTCCAAGGGCTTACCCACTCAAGCTCCAAGTCTTCGGCCTTGATCTTCACCAAGGGACTCCTTCCCTTGTTCTTCTTCACCTCTCTTGGACAAGAGAGAGAACCTTCATCTTCAATATAGGAAATGAGAGATGGGGAGGTGGTGGAAGTGAGAGCCTCACAAGATATACAAATGATACTAGCTCTCTTACAAATCTCCTACTCACTCTAATGGATGTAGCAAGTGATTAAGCTTAGAGAGAGAGAGGAGGCTATAGGAAGCACTCAACTATAGAATAGGAACCTCACAAAGAGTTTGCAATGAATGCTCAACCTTGGAATGAAGCCCAAGGGGTCCTATTTATAGTTGGGGATGTCTCTTAGCCTTTGGGAACACTTGTGAACGAAAAATAGCCGTTTTACAAGTTGCAACGGATCTATTTTGGGTCCCAACAAAGTCTCCAACGGTTGGAAATGCTTTTTCTGCATTCCAGTACAGTCTGATCGGCCGAGTTTCAATAAAGGCAACTCGGCCGAACCACTAAGCGACAAGTCTGAAAGATAGACTGTCGGTCGAGTTCCCTTGGAGAAACTCGGCCGATCGGTCGAATTTCAACTTGGACCGATCAGTGGATCGGCCAAGTTTCCCACCATAGGAACTCGACCGACCAGGGATCGGCTGAGTTGGTAACTCGGCCGATTGCCCAGAAAATTCCAGAATATATGGATCGGCCGAGTTTGGAATTCGGACGACCAAATCCCTGTTATGGGTATTTTGGAATTTTCGTAAAACTGTACAAATGATAGATTTTTGTGTCCCAATAATTTTTCTAAGCTTAATTACAAGTCATACAATCATTACAAGTGGTTACAAATCAATTATAAGGTCATTTACATAGAGATCCCAAATTGCACACTTGTAGCTATTTTGACTTGTCTTTTCTCCAATTTGATATGCGCAAGTTAGGGCATTTGGAGTGTGTCTAAACCTAATCTGAAATCACTCAATGTAGAAGCATTAGATACCAATATGTGGAATGGTTAGTCATCATCAAAACAAGGGTTTAGTCAATTTAGACGTGAGTCAACATTGACCTAATTGACCTTAAGTCAACATTCTCCCCCTTTTTGAAGATGACAAACCATTCCATAAATGTATTGAAAGCTTGTACGTAAAATCATACCTTCGGAGAAACCTAGGGGTTTAAATAGGATTGAGCTCATATGCTCCCCCTCAATTGATGCGCATGGAGTTCTCATACTCCCCCTCAATTGATGCTATTTCTCCTGCATGGTTAGCTTTCATAACATTTATAGAAACTATGTCTTCTACTCATATATGTCTACACATATATGTCTCCTCCCCTTTACCTTCTCCCCTTTACATGGACATTCTTCTCCTCTTCATGTAAGACATGCCTTCTTCCTCTTTTTAAAAGAAGACATTACCTTTCTCCCCCTTTGTCATTTCAAAAAGGTGGGGGTTATAAAAAAAAAAGAAACATCACTTGTTAAAGAGAAAGGAGATAACACAAATATATAAGGAGAGTAGAAGAGCACAGATAGGGGCTTGTCCAAGCATAGAAAGAAAAGCAAGTTAAAGCATATACTTGAACAACCCAAAACATGCAAGATAGGGTGCTGCAGAAAAACAATAAATCGCAATTTTGACCCTCAAGATGATGGAATTTGATCAAAAACCATCAGGGCTCAAGGCGAAGCGATGAGCCTTGTTCAGAAGGTAGTTTCTGCATAAAAAACACTATACTTGCAGCAAAAACTGAAACTGGAGCAAAAGCTGCATAAAAATCCACAAAAACTCCAATTTCTACCTATCATGTAGATCTATGTACCCTGCATCACAATGTTATGCAAGCAACTCAAGATAGTAGATATGCAATTTAAGGAACAATCTTGAGCCTGTATGAGATAAGATACAAGCATAACATATAGATGATCAAAGATGGCACTTTGTAAACAAGGTTAGAAATACATGTATATGAACTACTAGTAGATGGTATCACAAGTTAGGACTACTAGTAGGATCTAGATCATAGCAAGAGATACCAAAAGGTACACAAGATAAAGCAAGCTATGAGTAGATGTAGAGATATATCCAAACAAAGAGATATGCAAATTTTGGACGCATGAAAGGATATAACTCACTAGATATGCATCCTTACCATAAGATGATTACCCCTAAGAACCTCAAGGTTGTATCAAAACAAGATATACACCTAGATAGATGTAGCAAGTTAGAGCACAACGGAAGCGATTTTAGACACAACTAAGAGATCCAAAGAGATCATCATCAAAACCTGCAAAACAACTCAAAGCAAGTAATTGCAACATATAGATATACCAATTTAGAGCAATTAGAGAGATAGAGTTGTAAGCAAGATAGGCAATTTAGAACATGGCAATATGCATATATAAAGGTACCAAATGGAGTGCCAAAGAATAAGGCTATTGGTTGAGAAAATCTAGTTGAGAGGGAAATTCTCATTCAATAAGCCAACTGTATACTCTGTGAACAGTGTTTTCGGTCGAGTTCTGTGTATTGGCAACTCGGCCGATCACAGCTATTGGCAACACCCATTGGTGCCTATCGGTCGAATTTTAGACAGGACAAAACTCGGCTGACAAAACTACTGTAGAAAAAGCACATATTTTTCATAAAACATATCTAGAGGCATGCTAAAAAATACAAACCATATCCAAACATGTCTAAGCAAGTTAGTAATGCACTATATAAGCATTAGAAACAGTTTTTGAGCAAGAGTGTGAAGAGAAACACAAAATGCCACTTTTGACTCAAAAACCATATGTATAGTGCACACTAACTTGACAAAACAAGTTAGAAATGGTTACAAGCAATAAAACATTTACCTTTGTGCTTACCATTGCCTTTCCACTTGTTGTCACCCTTTACACATCTCACCTTTCTTCTTTCATGTGGATTGAGAAGTCAATTTGCAATACAATAGCTCAAATCAATCCATTTGTACGTACCTACAAGAAGAAAGATGAAATGGTCCCCAATCATGTTTTTGGGTCCGGAGGGGTTAGTTTAGCAACCCAAATCCTATTGCTCTTGGGTGCTTTCCTAAAAGGACAACATGAAGAATAATGACCAAAATCATTGCAATAGTTGCATGTGCCCATAGTCTTGGAACTAGAGGATTCTCCATGGAATATTGGAGGTCCTTTATCTTTGTTGTTCCCTTGACTACTATCATATCCTAAACCATGTCTACCAATTTGTTTAGTAGAATGGTGTAGGATGTCATTAAGACTCTTCTTACCAACTAAGAATCTTTGCAAAGAAGATCTTAAACTATCATTATCATGCTTAAGAGAAGCAATAGTAGAAGACAATTGATTAATGTTATCTCTAGCATGTAGAAGATCATTTTCTAGGCAAAGAGTTTTAGTTAAATAAGAATCTCTATCAATATGAAGAGAAGCAACATCATTCTCTCTATTAGTAGAACTAGAACAAGATTCATGCCCATTGATTTTAGCAAGCAAGGAGGCATTTTCTAGTTCTAATTCATGCAAAACAAAATCTTTGTTTTTGTTTTCAGATTTAAGAACATCAATGTCATGCATGAGAGAATCAACAATTAAAGTATGTTCTTCATTAGAATTAGGCATGAGAGGTTGAGCTTCTAGAAATTTAATCTTATCAAGTAAACTAGCATTTTCAAGTTTAAGAGAGTCTGCTTGGCTAAGACAATCATTTTTATCAATAAGCAAGCAAGAATTTGCATATTCAAGATCATCTAGTTCTATATGCAAATTATCAACAATTTTAGCAAGCTTTTTCTTTTTCTTTTTAGAAGACTTAAGAGATGCACAAATATCATGAATGAGATCAATCAAGGATTCTTTATCTGAAGAGTCTATATTTACCTCATTTGAGTCTTCACTTGTTGATGCTATAAGGGAAAAATGGCATTCCCCTTCATCACTAGAGCTTGAGCTTGATCCTTCACATGAATCTTCACTTGAGCTTGAGTTGGAGGAGCCACTTGAGCTTGAGTGCCATTTCTCCTTCTTGTGAAGATGGGTCTTTTTGCCTTGTGGGCAATCTTCCTTGTAGTGACCCTTATTTCCACATGTGAAGCACCGGATGGAGGAGGACTTGCCTTTGTAGAGTCTACCTTTGGAGTACATGGCATCTTCTTTAGCTTGAGAGGATGGAGAGAATTTTTCCATGATAGCTTCAATTTGAGCCTTTATTTCAGCCTTCTTCATTCTCTTAAGCTCTTTCTTCTCTTGTCTTTCTACTTCCTCCCTCTTGTCAAGTGTAGCTTCATGTGCTTGTAGATTTCCAATGAGATCTTCAATAGGAATATCCCTAAGAGACCTTGCTTCTTCAATGGAAGTCACCTTGGATTCCCATCTCTTGGGGAGAGTTCTAAGGATCTTTGAGTTGATCTCTCCACTAGACATAGGATGTCCTAGAACAGCAAGACCATTCAAGATGGTGTTGAGCCTTGAGTACATGTTGGCTATGCTCTCTTCCTTTCCCATCTTGAAGTTCTCAAGCAACCCTTTGAGCATGTAGACTTTGCTTTCCTTCACTTGATCTGTCCCTTCATAAGTGATGCAAAGCTTTATCCATACCTCATAGGCCGTCTCACAAGAGGAAATCCGGTTGAACTCGGTGGGGGTCATGGAGGCATATAGGATGTGCATGGATCTAGCATTCAAGGTTGCTTTCATCAAGGTGGCTTCATCCCATTCTTCAATGTTTGTCTTTGGTAGAATGTATGGGCTGTTCACTATTTGCCACATCTCGAGACTTGATCCTTGGATGAAGAATTGAAGTCTTCTTCTCCAATAGAGGAAGTTGCTCCCATTGAAGATTGGAAGGCTGGTAGAGAGTCTCCCTCCTAGGTAGTCACCCATCTTCTCCTACTTGTAGAAGTATTCTTGGAGAAGACCCGCTCTGATACCACTTGTTGGATCCTAGATGGGTGACTTAGATGCTCTAGAGGGGGGGTGAATAGAGCTGAAAGCACTTAAACAAAATTCATTAAACCTTCAAAATATATGACAAGATAAGTTGCTAAATAGGTAATTTGAGTGCAACTAAATCATGCATAGCAAGGATAAGAGAGATTGAACATACACCAATAGACAAGCTATTTAGAGTGGTTCCACACTTCAAACTAGAAGTGTGTCAGTCCACTTACCTAGAGAGGTCAACCTCTAGGACTTCAACCAATTGCACTCTTATATTCATTCATAAGACTTACAATACATGACCCAACAAAGGACTTACCTATCCAATACAAAGAGTCTTCAACCTTACCAAGGACTTACCCACTTTGCAAGAGTCTTCGACCTTCTCCAAGGACTTACCCACTCTTGCACAAGTCTTCGGCCTTGTAGGAATTACCCACTCTTCTTGGATCTTCAGCCTTTGACTTCACCTTCACTCGGAGAAGCTTTCCACCAAGGACTTACCCACTTGAGCTTGAGTCTTCTGCCTTCTCCAAGGGCTTACCCACTCTAGCTCCAAGTCTTCGGCCTTGATCTTCACCAAGGGACTCCTTCCCTTGTTCTTCTTCACCTCTCTTGGACAAGAGAGAGAACCTTCATCTTCAATATAGGAAATGAGAGATGGGAGGTGGTGGAAGTGAGAGCCTCACAAGATATACAAATGATACTAGCTCTCTTACAAATCTCCTACTCACTCTAATGGATGTAGCAAGTGATTAAGCTTAGAGAGAGAGAGGAGGCTGTAGGAAGCACTCAACTATAGAATAGGAACCTCACAAAGAGTTTGCAATGAATGCTCAACCTTGGAATGAAGCCCAAGGGGTCCTATTTATAGCTGGGGATGCCTCTTAGCCTTTGGGAACACTTGTGAACGAAAAATAGCCGTTTTACAAGTTGCAACGGATCTATTTTGGGTCCCAACAAAGTCTCCAACGGTTGGAAATGCTTTTTCTGCATTCCAGTACAGTCTGATCGGCCGAGTTTCAATAAAGGCAACTCGGCCGAACCACTAAGCGACAAGTCTGAAAGATAGACTGTCGGCCGAGTTCCCTTAGAGAAACTCGGCCGATCGGTCGACTTTCAACTTGGACCGATCAGTGGATCGGCCGAGTTTCCCACCATAGGAACTCGACCGACCAGGGATCGGCTGAGTTGGTAACTCGGCCGATTGCCCAGAAAATTCCAGAATATATGGATCGGCCGAGTTTGGAATTCGGCCGACCAAATCCCTGTTATGGGTATTTTGGAATTTTCGTAAAACTGTACAAATGATGGATTTTTGTGTCCCAATAATTTTTCTAAGCTTAATTACAAGTCATACAATCATTACAAGTGGTTACAAAGCAATTCTTAGGTCATTTACATAGAGATCCCAAATTGCACACTTGTAGCTATTTTGACTTGTCTTTTCTCCAATTTGATATGCGCAAGTTAGGGCATTTGGAGTGTGTCTAAACCTAATCTGAAATCACTCAATGTAGAAGCATTAGATACCAATATGTGGAATGGTTAGTCATCATCAAAACAAGGGTTTAGTCAATTTAGACGTGAGTCAACATTGACCTAATTGACCTTAAGTCAACATTCTCCCCCTTTTTGAAGATGACAAACCATTCCATAAATGTATTGAAAGCTTGTACGTAAAATCATACCTTCGGAGAAACCTAGGGGTTTCAATAGGATTGAGCTCATATGCTCCCCCTCAATTGATGCGCATGGAGTTCTCATACTCCCCCTCAATTGATGCTATTTCTCCTGCATGGTTAGCTTTCATAACATTTATAGAAACTATGTCTTCTACTCATATATGTCTACACATATATGCCTCCTCCCCTTTACCTTCTCCCCTTTACATGGACATTCTTCTCCTCTTCATGTAAGACATGCCTTCTTCCTCTTTTTAAAAGAAGACATTACCTTTCTCCCCCTTTGTCATTTCAAAAAGGTGGGGGTTATAAAAAAAAAAGAAACATCACTTGTTAAAGAGAAAGGAGATAACACAAATATATAAGGAGAGTAGAAGAGCACAGATAGGGGCTTGTCCAAGCATAGAAAGAAAAGCAAGTTAAAGCATATACTTGAACAACCCAAAACATGCAAGATAGGGTGCTGCAGAAAAACAATAAATCGCAATTTTGACCCTCAAGATGATGGAATTTGATCAAAAACCATCAGGGCTCAAGGCGAAGCGATGAGCCTTGTTCAGAAGGTAGTTTCTGCATAAAAAACACTATACTTGCAGCAAAAACTGAAACTGGAGCAAAAGCTGCATAAAAATCCACAAAAACTCCAATTTCTACCTATCATGTAGATCTATGTACCCTGCATCACAATGTTATGCAAGCAACTCAAGATAGTAGATATGCAATTTAAGGAACAATCTTGAGCCTGTATGAGATAAGATACAAGCATAACATATAGATGATCAAAGATGGCACTTTGTAAACAAGGTTAGAAATACATGTATATGAACTACTAGTAGATGGTATCACAAGTTAGGACTACTAGTAGGATCTAGATCATAGCAAGAGATACCAAAAGGTACACAAGATAAAGCAAGCTATGAGTAGATGTAGAGATATATCCAAACAAAGAGATATGCAAATTTTAGACGCATGAAAGGATATAACTCACTAAATATGCATCCTTACCATAAGATGATTACCCCTAAGAACCTCAAGGTTGTATCAAAACAAGATATACACCTAGATAGATGTAGCAAGTTAGAGCACAACGGAAGCGATTTTAGACACAACTAAGAGATCCAAAGAGATCATCATCAAAACCTGCAAAACAACTCAACGCAAGTAATTGCAACATATAGATATACCAATTTAGAGCAATTAGAGAGATAGAGTTGTAAGCAAGATAGGAAATTTAGAACATGGCAATATGCATATATAAAGGTACCAAATGGAGTGCCAAAGAATAAGGCTATTGGTTGAGAAAATCTAGTTGAGAGGGAAATTCTCATTCAATAAGCCAACTGTATACTCTGTGAACAGTGTTTTCGGTCGAGTTCTGTGTATTGGCAACTCGGCCGATCACAGCTATTGGCAACACCCATTGGTGCCTATCGGTCGAACTTTAGACAGGACAAAACTCGGCTGACAAAACTACTGTAGAAAAAGCACATATTTTTCATAAAACATATCTAGAGGCATGCTAAAAAGTACAAACCATATCCAAACATGTCTAAGCAAGTTAGTAATGCACTATATAAGCATTAGAAACAGTTTTTGAGCAAGAGTGTGAAGAGAAACACAAAATGCCACTTTTGACTCAAAAACCATATGTATAGTGCACACTAACTTGACAAAACAAGTTAGAAATGGTTACAAGCAATAAAACATTTACCTTTGTGCTTACCATTGCCTTTCCACTTGTTGTCACCCTTTACACATCTCACCTTTCTTCTTTCATGTGGATTGAGAAGTCAATTTGCAATACAATAGCTCAAATCAATCCATTTGTACGTACCTACAAGAAGAAAGATGAAATGGTCCCCAATCATGTTTTTGGGTCCGGAGGGGTTAGTTTAGCAACCCAAATCCTATTGCTCTTGGGTGCTTTCCTAAAAGGACAACATGAAGAATAATGACCAAAATCATTGCAATAGTTGCATGTGCCCATAGTCTTGGAACTAGAGGATTCTCCATGGAATATTGGAGGTCCTTTATCTTTGTTGTTCCCTTGACTACTATCATATCCTAAACCATGTCTACCAATTTGTTTAGTAGAATGGTGTAGGATGTCATTAAGACTCTTCTTACCAACTAAGAATCTTTGCAAAGAAGATCTTAAACTATCATTATCATGCTTAAGAGAAGCAATAGTAGAAGACAATTGATTAATGTTATCTCTAGCACGTAGAAGATCATTTTCTAGGCAAAGAGTTTTAGTTAAATAAGAATCTTTATCAATATGAAGAGAAGCAACATCATTCTCTCTATTAGTAGAACTAGAACAAGATTCATGCCCATTGATTTTAGCAAGCAAGGAGGCATTTTCTAGTTCTAATTCATGCAAAACAAAATCTTTGTTTTTGTTTTCAGATTTAAGAACATCAATGTCATGCATGAGAGAATCAACAATTAAAGTATGTTCTTCATTAGAATTAGGCATGAGAGGTTGAGCTTCTAGAAATTTAATCTTATCAAGTAAACTAGCATTTTCAAGTTTAAGAGAGTCTTCTTGGCTAAGACAATCATTTTTATCAATAAGCAAGCAAGAATTTGCATATTCAAGATCATCTAGTTCTATATGCAAATTATCAACAATTTTAGCAAGCTTTTTCTTTTTCTTTTTAGAAGACTTAAGAGATGCACAAATATCATGAATGAGATCAATCAAGGATTCTTTATCTGAAGAGTCTAAATTTACCTCATTTGAGTCTTCACTTGTTGATGCTATAAGGGCAAAATGGCATTCCCCTTCATCACTAGAGCTTGAGCTTGATCCTTCACATGAATCTTCACTTGAGCTTGAGTTGGAGGAGCCACTTGAGCTTGAGTGCCATTTCTCCTTCTTGTGAAGATGGGTCTTTTTGCCTTGTGGGCAATCTTCCTTGTAGTGACCCTTATTTCCACATGTGAAGCACCGGATGGAGGAGGACTTGCCTTTGTAGAGTCTACCTTTGGAGTACATGTCATCTTCTTTAGCTTGAGAGGATGGAGAGACTTTTTCCATGATAGCTTCAATTTGAGCCTTTATTTCAGCCTTCTTCATTCTCTTAAGCTCTTTCTTCTCTTGTCTTTCTACTTCCTCCCTCTTGTCAAGTGTAGCTTCATGTGCTTGTAGATTTCCAATGAGATCTTCAATAGGAATATCCCTAAGAGACCTTGCTTCTTCAATGGAAGTCACCTTGGATTCCCATCTCTTGGGGAGAGTTCTAAGGATCTTTGAGTTGATCTCTCCACTAGACATAGGATGTCCTAGAACAGCAAGACCATTCAAGATGGTGTTGAGCCTTGAGTACATGTTGGCTATGCTCTCTTCCTTTCCCATCTTGAAGTTCTCAAGCAACCCTTTGAGCATGTAGACTTTGCTTTCCTTCACTTGATCTGTCCCTTCATAAGTGATGCAAAGCTTTATCCATACCTCATAGGCCGTCTCACAAGAGGAAATCCAGTTGAACTCGGTGGGGGTCATGGAGGCATATAGGATGTGCATGGATCTAGCATTCAAGGTTGCTTTCATCAAGGTGGCTTCATCCCATTCTTCAATGTTTGTCTTTGGTAGAATGTATGGGCTGTTCACCATTTGCCACATCTCGAGACTTGATCCTTGGATGAAGAATTGAAGTCTTCTTCTCCAATAGAGGAAGTTGCTCCCATTGAAGATTGGAAGGCTGGTAGAGAGTCTCCCTCCTAGGTAGTCACCCATCTTCTCCTACTTGTAGAAGTATGCTTGGAGAAGACCCGCTCTGATACCACTTGTTGGATCCTAGATGGGTGACTTAGATGCTCTAGAGGGGGGGTGAATAGAGCTGAAAGCACTTAAACAAAATTCATTAAACCTTCAAAATATATGACAAGATTAGGTTGCTAAATAGGTAATTTGAGTGCAACTAAATCATGCATAGAAAGGATAAGAGAGATTGAACATACACCAATAGACAAGCTATTTAGAGTGGTTCCACACTTCAAACTAGAAGTGTGTCAGTCCACTTGCCTAGAGAGGTCAACCTCTAGGACTTCAACCAATTGCACTCTTATATTCATTCATAAGACTTACAATACATGACCCAACAAAGGACTTACCTATCCAATACAAAGAGTCTTCAACCTTACCAAGGACTTACCCACTTTGCAAGAGTCTTCGGCCTTCTCCAAGGACTTACCCACTCTTGCACAAGTCTTCGGCCTTGTAGGAATTACCCACTCTTCTTGGATCTTCAGCCTTTGACTTCACCTTCACTCGGAGAAGCTTTCCACCAAGGACTTACCCACTTGAGCTTGAGTCTTCTGCCTTCTCCAAGGGCTTACCCACTCTAGCTCCAAGTCTTCGGCCTTGATCTTCACCAAGGGACTCCTTCCCTTGTTCTTCTTCACCTCTCTTGGACAAGAGAGAGAACCTTCATCTTCAATATAGGAAATGAGAGATGGGGAGGTGGTGGAAGTGAGAGCCTCACAAGATATACAAATGATACTAGCTCTCTTACAAATCTCCTACTCACTCTAATGGATGTAGCAAGTGATTAAGCTTAGAGAGAGAGAGGAGGCTGTAGGAAGCACTCAACTATAGAATAGGAACCTCACAAAGAGTTTGCAATGAATGCTCAACCTTGGAATGAAGCCCAAGGGGTCCTATTTATAGCTGGGGATGCCTCTTAGCCTTTGGGAACACTTGTGAACGAAAAATAGCCGTTTTACAAGTTGCAACGGATCTATTTTGGGTCCCAACAAAGTCTCCAACGGTTGGAAATGCTTTTTATGCATTCCAGTACAGTCTGATCGGCCGAGTTTCAATAAAGGCAACTCGGCCGAACCACTAAGCGACAAGTCTGAAAGATAGACTGTCGGCCGAGTTCCCTTGGAGAAACTCGGCCGATCGGTCGACTTTCAACTTGGACCGATCAGTGGATCGGCCGAGTTTCCCACCATAGGAACTCGACCGACCAGGGATCGGCTGAGTTGGTAACTCGGCCGATTGCCCAGAAAATTCCAGAATATATGGATCGGCCGAGTTTGGAATTCGGCCGACCAAATCCCTGTTATGGGTATTTTGGAATTTTCGTAAAACTGTACAAATGATGGATTTTTGTGTCCCAATAATTTTTCTAAGCTTAATTACAAGTCATACAATCATTACAAGTGGTTACAAAGCAATTCTAAGGTCATTTACATAGAGATCCCAAATTGCACACTTGTAGCTATTTTGACTTGTCTTTTCTCCAATTTGATATGCGCAAGTTAGGGCATTTGGAGTGTGTCTAAACCTAATCTGAAATCACTCAATGTAGAAGCATTAGATACCAATATGTGGAATGGTTAGTCATCATCAAAACAAGGGTTTAGTCAATTTAGACGTGAGTCAACATTGACCTAATTGACCTTAAGTCAACATTCTCCCCCTTTTTGAAGATGACAAACCATTCCATAAATGTATTGAAAGCTTGTACGTAAAATCATACCTTCGGAGAAACCTAGGGGTTTCAATAGGATTGAGCTCATATGCTCCCCCTCAATTGATGCGCATGGAGTTCTCATACTCCCCCTCAATTGATGCTATTTCTCCTGCATGGTTAGCTTTCATAACATTTATAGAAACTATGTCTTCTACTCATATATGTCTACACATATATGTCTCCTCCCCTTTACCTTCTCCCCTTTACATGGACATTCTTCTCCTCTTCATGTAAGACATGCCTTCTTCCTCTTTTTAAAAGAAGACATTACCTTTCTCCCCCTTTGTCATTTCAAAAAGGTGGGGGTTATAAAAAAAAAAAGAAACATCACTTGTTAAAGAGAAAGGAGATAACACAAATATATAAGGAGAGTAGAAGAGCACAGATAGGGGCTTGTCCAAGCATAGAAAGAAAATCAAGTTAAAGCATATACTTGAACAACCCAAAACATGCAAGATAGGGTGTTGCAGAAAAACAATAAATCGCAATTTTGACCCTCAAGATGATGGAATTTGATCAAAAACCATCAGGGCTCATGGCAAAGCGATGAGCCTTGTTCAGAAGGTAGTTTCTGCATAAAAAACACTATACTTGCAGCAAAAACTGAAACTGGAGCAAAAGCTGCATAAAAATCCACAAAAACTCCAATTTCTACCTATCATGTAGATCTATGTACCCTGCATCACAATGTTATGCAAGCAACTCAAGATAGTAGATATGCAATTTAAGGAACAATCTTGAGCCTGTATGAGATAAGATACAAGCATAACATATAGATGATCAAAGATGGCACTTTGTAAACAAGGTTAGAAATACATGTATATGAACTACTAGTAGATGGTATCACAAGTTAGGACTACTAGTAGGATCTAGATCATAGCAAGAGATACCAAAAGGTACACAAGATAAAGCAAGCTATGAGTAGATGTAGAGATATATCCAAACAAAGAGATATGCAAATTTTAGACGCATGAAAGGATATAACTCACTAGATATGCATCCTTACCATAAGATGATTACCCCTAAGAACCTCAAGGTTGTATCAAAACAAGATATACACCTAGATAGATGTAGCAAGTTAGAGCACAACGGAAGCGATTTTAGACACAACTAAGAGATCCAAAGAGATCATCATCAAAACCTGCAAAACAACTCAAAGCAAGTAATTGCAACATATAGATATACCAATTTAGAGCAATTAGAGAGATAGAGTTGTAAGCAAGATAGGCAATTTAGAACATGGCAATATGCATATATAAAGGTACCAAATGGAGTGCCAAAGAATAAGGCTATTGGTTGAGAAAATCTAGTTGAGAGGGAAATTCTCATTCAATAAGCCAACTGTATACTCTGTGAACAGTGTTTTCGGTCGAGTTTTGTGTATTGGCAACTCGGCCGATCACAGCTATTGGCAACACCCATTGGTGCCTATCGGTCGAATTTTAGACAGGACAAAACTCGGCTGACAAAACTACTGTAGAAAAAGCACATATTTTTCATAAAACATATCTAGAGGCATGCTAAAAAATACAAACCATATCCAAACATGTCTAAGCAAGTTAGTAATGCACTATATAAGCATTAGAAACAGTTTTTGAGCAAGAGTGTGAAGAGAAACACAAAATGCCACTTTTGACTCAAAAACCATATGTATAGTGCACACTAACTTGACAAAACAAGTTAGAAATGGTTACAAGCAATAAAACATTTACCTTTGTGCTTACCATTGCCTTTCCACTTGTTGTCACCCTTTACACATCTCACCTTTCTTCTTTCATGTGGATTGAGAAGTCAATTTGCAATACAATAGCTCAAATCAATCCATTTGTACGTACCTACAAGAAGAAAGATGAAATGGTCCCCAATCATGTTTTTGGGTCCGGAGGGGTTAGTTTAGCAACCCAAATCCTATTGCTCTTGGGTGCTTTCCTAAAAGGACAACATGAAGAATAATGACCAAAATCATTGCAATAGTTGCATGTGCCCATAGTCTTGGAACTAGAAGATTCTCCATGGAATATTGGAGGTCCTTTATCTTTGTTGTTCCCTTGACTACTATCATATCCTAAACCATGTCTACCAATTTGTTTAGTAGAATGGTGTAGGATGTCATTAAGACTCTTCTTACCAACTAAGAATCTTTGCAAAGAAGATCTTAAACTATCATTATCATGCTTAAGAGAAGCAATAGTAGAAGACAATTGATTAATGTTATCTCTAGCACGTAGAAGATCATTTTCTAGGCAAAGAGTTTTAGTTAAATAAGAATCTCTATCAATATGAAGAGAAGCAACATCATTCTCTCTATTAGTAGAACTAGAACAAGATTCATGCCCATTGATTTTAGCAAGCAAGGAGGCATTTTCTAGTTCTAATTCATGCAAAACAAAATCTTTGTTTTTGTTTTCAGATTTAAGAACATCAATGTCATGCATGAGAGAATCAACAATTAAAGTATGTTCTTCATTAGAATTAGGCATGAGAGGTTGAGCTTCTAGAAATTTAATCTTATCAAGTAAACTAGCATTTTCAAGTTTAAGAGAGTCTGCTTGGCTAAGACAATCATTTTTATCAATAAGCAAGCAAGAATTTGCATATTCAAGATCATCTAGTTCTATATGCAAATTATCAACAATTTTAGCAAGCTTTTTCTTTTTCTTTTTAGAAGACTTAAGAGATGCACAAATATCATGAATGAGATCAATCAAGGATTCTTTATCTGAAGAGTCTATATTTACCTCATTTGAGTCTTCACTTGTTGATGCTATAAGGGCAAAATGGCATTCCCCTTCATCACTAGAGCTTGAGCTTGATCCTTCACATGAATCTTCACTTGAGCTTGAGTTGGAGGAGCCACTTGAGCTTGAGTGCCATTTCTCCTTCTTGTGAAGATGGGTCTTTTTGCCTTGTGGGCAATCTTCCTTGTAGTGACCCTTATTTCCACATGTGAAGCACCGGATGGAGGAGGACTTGCCTTTGTAGAGTCTACCTTTGGAGTACATGGCATCTTCTTTAGCTTGAGAGGATGGAGAGACTTTTTCCATGATATCTTCAATTTGAGCCTTTATTTCAGCCTTCTTCATTCTCTTAAGCTCTTTCTTCTCTTGTCTTTCTACTTCCTCCCTCTTGTCAAGTGTAGCTTCATGTGCTTGTAGATTTCCAATGAGATCTTCAATAGGAATATCCCTAAGAGACCTTGCTTCTTCAATGGAAGTCACCTTGGATTCCCATCTCTTGGGGAGAGTTCTAAGGATCTTTGAGTTGATCTCTCCACTAGACATAGGATGTCCTAGAACAACAAGACCATTCAAGATGGTGTTGAGCCTTGAGTACATGTTGGCTATGCTCTCTTCCTTTCCCATCTTGAAGTTCTCAAGCAACCCTTTGAGCATGTAGACTTTGCTTTCCTTCACTTGATCTGTCCCTTCATAAGTGATGCAAAGCTTTATCCATACCTCATAGGCCGTCTCACAAGAGGAAATCCAGTTGAACTCGGTGGGGGTCATGGAGGCATATAGGATGTGCATGGATCTAGCATTCAAGGTTGCTTTCATCAAGGTGGCTTCATCCCATTCTTCAATGTTTGTCTTTGGTAGAATGTATGGGCTGTTCACCATTTGCCACATCTCGAGACTTGATCCTTGGATGAAGAATTGAAGTCTTCTTCTCCAATAGAGGAAGTTGCTCCCATTGAAGATTGGAAGGCTGGTAGAGAGTCTCCCTCCTAGGTAGTCAATCATCTTCTCCTACTTGTAGAAGTATGCTTGGAGAAGACCCGCTCTGATACCACTTGTTGGATCCTAGATGGGTGACTTAGATGCTCTAGAGGGGGGGTGAATAGAGCTGAAAGCACTTAAACAAAATTCATTAAACCTTCAAAATATATGACAAGATTAGGTTGCTAAATAGGTAATTTGAGTGCAACTAAATCATGCATAGAAAGGATAAGAGAGATTGAACATACACCAATAGACAAGCTATTTAGAGTGGTTCCACACTTCAAACTAGAAGTGTGTCAGTCCACTTGCCTAGATAGGTCAACCTCTAGGACTTCAACCAATTGCACTCTTATATTCATTCATAAGACTTACAATACATGACCCAACAAAGGACTTACCTATCCAATACAAAGAGTCTTCAACCTTACCAAGGACTTACCCACTTTGCAAGAGTCTTCGGCCTTCTCCAAGGACTTACCCACTCTTGCACAAGTCTTCGGCCTTGTAGGAATTACCCACTCTTCTTGGATCTTCAGCCTTTGACTTCACCTTCACTCGGAGAAGCTTTCCACCAAGGACTTACCCACTTGAGCTTGAGTCTTCTGCCTTCTCCAAGGGCTTACCCACTCTAGCTCCAAGTCTTCGGCCTTGATCTTCACCAAGGGACTCCTTCCCTTGTTCTTCTTCACCTCTCTTGGACAAGAGAGAGAACCTTCATCTTCAATATAGGAAATGAGAGATGGGGAGGTGGTGGAAGTGAGAGCCTCACAAGATATACAAATGATACTAGCTCTCTTACAAATCTCCTACTCACTCTAATGGATGTAGCAAGTGATTAAGCTTAGAGAGAGAGAGGAGGCTGTAGGAAGCACTCAACTATAGAATAGGAACCTCACAAAGAGTTTGCAATGAATGCTCAACCTTGGAATGAAGCCCAAGAGGTCCTATTTATAGCTGGGGATGCCTCTTAGCCTTTGGGAACACTTGTGAATGAAAAATAGCCGTTTTACAAGTTGCAACAGATCTATTTTGGGTCCCAACAAAGTCTCCAACGGTTGGAAATGCTTTTTATGCATTCCAGTACAGTCTGATCGGCCGAGTTTCAATAAAGGCAACTCGGCCGAACCACTAAGCGACAAGTCTGAAAGATAGACTGTCGGCCGAGTTCCCTTGGAGAAACTCGACCGATCGGTCGACTTTCAACTTGGACCGATCAGTGGATCGGCCGAGTTTCCCACCATAGGAACTCGACCGACCAGGGATCGGCTGAGTTGGTAACTCGGCCGATTGCCCAGAAAATTCCAGAATGTATGGATCGGCCGAGTTTGGAATTCGGCCGACCAAATCCCTGTTATGGGTATTTTGGAATTTTCGTAAAACTGTACAAATGATGGATTTTTGTGTCCCAATAATTTTTCTAAGCTTAATTACAAGTCATACAATCATTACAAGTGGTTACAAAGCAATTCTAAGGTCATTTACATAGAGATCCCAAATTGCACACTTGTAGCTATTTTGACTTGTCTTTTCTCCAATTTGATATGCGCAAGTTAGGGCATTTGGAGTGTGTCTAAACCTAATCTGAAATCACTCAATGTAGAAGCATTAGATACCAATATGTGGAATGGTTAGTCATCATCAAAACAAGGGTTTAGTCAATTTAGACGTGAGTCAACATTGACCTAATTGACCTTAAGTCAACATTCTCCCCCTTTTTGAAGATGACAAACCATTCCATAAATGTATTGAAAGCTTGTACGTAAAATCATACCTTCGGAGAAACCTAGGGGTTTCAATAGGATTGAGCTCATATGCTCCCCCTCAATTGATGCGCATGGAGTTCTCATACTCCCCCTCAATTGATGCTATTTCTCCTGCATGGTTAGCTTTCATAACATTTATAGAAACTATGTCTTCTACTCATATATGTCTACACATATATGTCTCCTCCCCTTTACCTTCTCCCCTTTACATGGACATTCTTCTCCTCTTCATGTAAGACATGCCTTCTTCCTCTTTTTAAAAGAAGACATTACCTTTCTCCCCCTTTGTCATTTCAAAAAGGTGGGGGTTATAAAAAAAAAAAGAAACATCACTTGTTAAAGAGAAAGGAGATAACACAAATATATAAGGAGAGTAGAAGAGCACAGATAGGGGCTTGTCCAAGCATAGAAAGAAAATCAAGTTAAAGCATATACTTGAACAACCCAAAACATGCAAGATAGGGTGCTGCAGAAAAACAATAAATCGCAATTTTGACCCTCAAGATGATGGAATTTGATCAAAAACCATCAGGGCTCATGGCAAAGCGATGAGCCTTGTTCAGAAGGTAGTTTCTGCATAAAAAACACTATACTTGCAGCAAAAACTGAAACTGGAGCAAAAGCTGCATAAAAATCCACAAAAACTCCAATTTCTACCTATCATGTAGATCTATGTACCCTGCATCACAATGTTATGCAAGCAACTCAAGATAGTAGATATGCAATTTAAGGAACAATCTTGAGCCTGTATGAGATAAGATACAAGCATAACATATAGATGATCAAAGATGGCACTTTGTAAACAAGGTTAGAAATACATGTATATGAACTACTAGTAGATGGTATCACAAGTTAGGACTACTAGTAGGATCTAGATCATAGCAAGAGATACCAAAAGGTACACAAGATAAAGCAAGCTATGAGTAGATGTAGAGATATATCCAAACAAAGAGATATGCAAATTTTAGACGCATGAAAGGATATAACTCACTAGATATGCATCCTTACCATAAGATGATTACCCCTAAGAACCTCAAGGTTGTATCAAAACAAGATATACACCTAGATAGATGTAGCAAGTTAGAGCACAACGGAAGCGATTTTAGACACAACTAAGAGATCCAAAGAGATCATCATCAAAACCTGCAAAACAACTCAAAGCAAGTAATTGCAACATATAGATATACCAATTTAGAGCAATTAGAGAGATAGAGTTGTAAGCAAGATAGGCAATTTAGAACATGGCAATATGCATATATAAAGGTACCAAATCGAGTGCCAAAGAATAAGGCTATTGGTTGAGAAAATCTAGTTGAGAGGGAAATTCTCATTCAATAAGCCAACTGTATACTCTGTGAACAGTGTTTTCGGTCGAGTTCTGTGTATTGGCAACTCGGCCGATCACAGCTATTGGCAACACCCATTGGTGCCTATCGGTCGAATTTTAGACAGGACAAAACTCGGCTGACAAAACTACTGTAGAAAAAGCACATATTTTTCATAAAACATATCTAGAGGCATGCTAAAAAATACAAACCATATCCAAACATGTCTAAGCAAGTTAGTAATGCACTATATAAGCATTAGAAACAGTTTTTGAGCAAGAGTGTGAAGAGAAACACAAAATGCCACTTTTGACTCAAAAACCATATGTATAGTGCACACTAACTTGACAAAACAAGTTAGAAATGGTTACAAGCAATAAAACATTTACCTTTGTGCTTACCATTGCCTTTCCACTTGTTGTCACCCTTTACACATCTCACCTTTCTTCTTTCATGTGGATTGAGAAGTCAATTTGCAATACAATAGCTCAAATCAATCCATTTGTACGTACCTACAAGAAGAAAGATGAAATGGTCCCCAATCATGTTTTTGGGTCCGGAGGGGTTAGTTTAGCAACCCAAATCCTATTGCTCTTGGGTGCTTTCCTAAAAGGACAACATGAAGAATAATGACCAAAATCATTGCAATAGTTGCATGTGCCCATAGTCTTGGAACTAGAGGATTCTCCATGGAATATTGGAGGTCCTTTATCTTTGTTGTTCCCTTGACTACTATCATATCCTAAACCATGTCTACCAATTTGTTTAGTAGAATGGTGTAGGATGTCATTAAGACTCTTCTTACCAACTAAGAATCTTTGCAAAGAAGATCTTAAACTATCATTATCATGCTTAAGAGAAGCAATAGTAGAAGACAATTGATTAATGTTATCTCTAGCACGTAGAAGATCATTTTCTAGGCAAAGAGTTTTAGTTAAATAAGAATCTCTATCAATATGAAGAGAAGCAACATCATTCTCTCTATTAGTAGAACTAGAACAAGATTCATGCCCATTGATTTTAGCAAGCAAGGAGGCATTTTCTAGTTCTAATTCATGCAAAACAAAATCTTTGTTTTTGTTTTCAGATTTAAGAACATCAATGTCATGCATGAGAGAATCAACAATTAAAGTATGTTCTTCATTAGAATTAGGCATGAGAGGTTGAGCTTCTAGAAATTTAATCTTATCAAGTAAACTAGCATTTTCAAGTTTAAGAGAGTCTGCTTGGCTAAGACAATCATTTTTATCAATAAGCAAGAAAGAATTTGCATATTCAAGATCATCTAGTTCTATATGCAAATTATCAACAATTTTAGCAAGCTTTTTCTTTTTCTTTTTAGAAGACTTAAGAGATGCACAAATATCATGAATGAGATCAATCAAGGATTCTTTATCTGAAGAGTCTATATTTACCTCATTTGAGTCTTCACTTGTTGATGCTATAAGGGCAAAATGGCATTCCCCTTCATCACTAGAGCTTGAGCTTGATCCTTCACATGAATCTTCACTTGAGCTTGAGTTGGAGGAGCCACTTGAGCTTGAGTGCCATTTCTCCTTCTTGTGAAGATGGGTCTTTTTGCCTTGTGGGCAATCTTCCTTGTAGTGACCCTTATTTCCACATGTGAAGCACCGGATGGAGGAGGACTTGCCTTTGTAGAGTCTACCTTTGGAGTACATGGCATCTTCTTTAGCTTGAGAGGATGGAGAGACTTTTTCCATGATAGCTTCAATTTGAGCCTTTATTTCAGCCTTCTTCATTCTCTTAAGCTCTTTCTTCTCTTGTCTTTCTACTTCCTCCCTCTTTTCAAGTGTAGCTTCATGTGCTTGTAGATTTCCAATGAGATCTTCAATAGGAATATCCCTAAGAGACCTTGCTTCTTCAATGGAAGTCACCTTGGATTCCCATCTCTTGGGGAGAGTTCTAAGGATCTTTGAGTTGATCTCTCCACTAGACATAGGATGTCCTAGAACAGCAAGACCATTCAAGATGGTGTTGAGCCTTGAGTACATGTTGGCTATGCTCTCTTCCTTTCCCATCTTGAAGTTCTCAAGCAACCCTTTGAGCATGTAGACTTTGCTTTCCTTCACTTGATCTGTCCCTTCATAAGTGATGCAAAGCTTTATCCATACCTCATAGGCCGTCTCACAAGAGGAAATCCAGTTGAACTCGGTGGGGGTCATGGAGGCATATAGGATGTGCATGGATCTAGCATTCAAGGTTGCTTTCATCAAGGTGGCTTCATCCCATTCTTCAATGTTTGTCTTTGGTAGAATGTATGGGCTGTTCACCATTTGCCACATCTCGAGACTTGATCCTTGGATGAAGAATTGAAGTCTTCTTCTCCAATAGAGGAAGTTGCTCCCATTGAAGATTGGAAGGCTGGTAGAGAGTCTCCCTCCTAGGTAGTCAATCATCTTCTCCTACTTGTAGAAGTATGCTTGGAGAAGACCCGCTCTGATACCACTTGTTGGATCCTAGATGGGTGACTTAGATGCTCTAGAGGGGGGGTGAATAGAGCTGAAAGCACTTAAACAAAATTCATTAAACCTTCAAAATATATGACAAGATTAGGTTGCTAAATAGGTAATTTGAGTGCAACTAAATCATGAATAGAAAGGATAAGAGAGATTGAACATACACCAATAGACAAGCTATTTAGAGTGGTTCCACACTTCAAACTAGAAGTGTGTCAGTCCACTTGCCTAGAGAGGTCAACCTCTAGGACTTCAACCAATTGCACTCTTATATTCATTCATAAGACTTACAATACATGACCCAACAAAGGACTTACCTATCCAATACAAAGAGTCTTCAACCTTACCAAGGACTTACCCACTTTGCAAGAGTCTTCGGCCTTCTCCAAGGACTTACCCACTCTTGCACAAGTCTTCGGCCTTGTAGGAATTACCCACTCTTCTTGGATCTTCAGCCTTTGACTTCACCTTCACTCGGAGAAGCTTTCCACCAAGGACTTACCCACTTGAGCTTGAGTCTTCTGCCTTCTCCAAGGGCTTACCCACTCTAGCTCCAAGTCTTCGGCCTTGATCTTCACCAAGGGACTCCTTCCCTTGTTCTTCTTCACCTCTCTTGGACAAGAGAGAGAACCTTCATCTTCAATATAGGAAATGAGAGATGGGGAGGTGGTGGAAGTGAGAGCCTCACAAGATATACAAATGATACTAGCTCTCTTACAAATCTCCTACTCACTCTAATGGATGTAGCAAGTGATTAAGCTTAGAGAGAGAGAGGAGGCTGTAGGAAGCACTCAACTATAGAATAGGAACCTCACAAAGAGTTTGCAATGAATGCTCAACCTTGGAATGAAGCCCAAGGGGTCCTATTTATAGCTGGGGATGCCTCTTAGCCTTTGGGAACACTTGTGAATGAAAAATAGCCGTTTTACAAGTTGCAACAGATCTATTTTGGGTCCCAACAAAGTCTCCAACGGTTGGAAATGCTTTTTATGCATTCCAGTACAGTCTGATCGGCCGAGTTTCAATAAAGGCAACTCGGCCGAACCACTAAGCGACAAGTCTGAAAGATAGACTGTCGGTCGAGTTCCCTTGGAGAAACTCGACCGATCGGTCGACTTTCAACTTGGACCGATCAGTGGATCGGCCGAGTTTCCCACCATAGGAACTCGACCGACCAGGGATCGGCTGAGTTGGTAACTCGGCCGATTGCCCAGAAAATTCCAGAATGTATGGATCGGCCGAGTTTGGAATTCGGCCGACCAAATCCCTGTTATGGGTATTTTGGAATTTTCGTAAAACTGTACAAATGATGGATTTTTGTGTCCCAATAATTTTTCTAAGCTTAATTACAAGTCATACAATCATTACAAGTGGTTACAAAGCAATTCTAAGGTCATTTACATAGAGATCCCAAATTGCACACTTGTAGCTATTTTGACTTGTCTTTTCTCCAATTTGATATGCGCAAGTTAGGGCATTTGGAGTGTGTCTAAACCTAATCTGAAATCACTCAATGTAGAAGCATTAGATACCAATATGTGGAATGGTTAGTCATCATCAAAACAAGGGTTTAGTCAATTTAGACGTGAGTCAACATTGACCTAATTGACCTTAAGTCAACATTCTCCCCCTTTTTGAAGATGACAAACCATTCCATAAATGTATTGAAAGCTTGTACGTAAAATCATACCTTCGGAGAAACCTAGGGGTTTCAATAGGATTGATCTCATATGCTCCCCCTCAATTGATGCGCATGGAGTTCTCATACTCCCCCTCAATTGATGCTATTTCTCCTGCATGGTTAGCTTTCATAACATTTATAGAAACTATGTCTTCTACTCATATATGTCTACACATATATGTCTCCTCCCCTTTACCTTCTCCCCTTTACATGGACATTCTTCTCCTCTTCATGTAAGACATGCCTTCTTCCTCTTTTTAAAAGAAGACATTACCTTTCTCCCCCTTTGTCATTTCAAAAAGGTGGGGGTTATAAAAAAAAAAAAGAAACATCACTTGTTAAAGAGAAAGGAGATAACACAAATATATAAGGAGAGTAGAAGAGCACAGATAGGGGCTTGTCCAAGCATAGAAAGAAAATCAAGTTAAAGCATATACTTGAACAACCCAAAACATGCAAGATAGGGTGCTGCAGAAAAACAATAAATCGCAATTTTGACCCTCAAGATGATGGAATTTGATCAAAAACCATCAGGGCTCATGGCAAAGCGATGAGCCTTGTTCAGAAGGTAGTTTCTGCATAAAAAACACTATACTTGCAGCAAAAACTGAAACTGGAGCAAAAGCTGCATAAAAATCCACAAAAACTCCAATTTCTACCTATCATGTAGATCTATGTACCCTGCATCACAATGTTATGCAAGCAACTCAAGATAGTAGATATGCAATTTAAGGAACAATCTTGAGCCTGTATGAGATAAGATACAAGCATAACATATAGATGATCAAAGATGGCACTTTGTAAACAAGGTTAGAAATACATGTATATGAACTACTAGTAGATGGTATCACAAGTTAGGACTACTAGTAGGATTTAGATCATAGCAAGAGATACCAAAAGGTACACAAGATAAAGCAAGCTATGAGTAGATGTAGAGATATATCCAAACAAAGAGATATGCAAATTTTAGACGCATGAAAGGATATAACTCACTAGATATGCATCCTTACCATAAGATGATTACCCCTAAGAACCTCAAGGTTGTATCAAAACAAGATATACACCTAGATAGATGTAGCAAGTTAGAGCACAACGGAAGCGATTTTAGACACAACTAAGAGATCCAAAGAGATCATCATCAAAACCTGCAAAACAACTCAAAGCAAGTAATTGCAACATATAGATATACCAATTTAGAGCAATTAGAGAGATAGAGTTGTAAGCAAGATAGGCAATTTAGAACATGGCAATATGCATATATAAAGGTACCAAATGGAGTGCCAAAGAATAAGGCTATTGGTTGAGAAAATCTAGTTGAGAGGGAAATTCTCATTCAATAAGCCAACTGTATACTCTGTGAACAGTGTTTTCGGTCGAGTTCTGTGTATTGGCAACTCGGCCGATCACAGCTGTTGGCAACACCCATTGGTGCCTATCGGTCGAGTTTTAGACAGGACAAAACTCGACCGACAAAACTACTGTAGAAAAAGCACATATTTTTCATAAAACATATCTAGAGGCATGCTAAAAAATACAAACCATATCCAAACATGTCTAAGCAAGTTAGTAATGCACTATATAAGCATTAGAAACAGTTTTTGAGCAAGAGTGTGAAGAGAAACACAAAATGCCACTTTTGACTCAAAAACCATATGTATAGTGCACACTAACTTGACAAAACAAGTTAGAAATGGTTACAAGCAATAAAACATTTACCTTTGTGCTTACCATTGCCTTTCCACTTGTTGTCACCCTTTACACATCTCACCTTTCTTCTTTCATGTGGATTGAGAAGTCAATTTGCAATACAATAGCTCAAATCAATCCATTTGTACGTACCTACAAGAAGAAAGATGAAATGGTCCCCAATCATGTTTTTGGGTCCGGAGGGGTTAGTTTAGCAACCCAAATCCTATTGCTCTTGGGTGCTTTCCTAAAAGGACAACATGAAGAATAATGACCAAAATCATTGCAATAGTTGCATGTGCCCATAGTCTTGGAACTAGAGGATTCTCCATGGAATATTGGAGGTCCTTTATCTTTGTTGTTCCCTTGACTACTATCATATCCTAAACCATGTCTACCAATTTGTTTAGTAGAATGGTGTAGGATGTCATTAAGACTCTTCTTACCAACTAAGAATCTTTGCAAAGAAGATCTTAAACTATCATTATCATGCTTAAGAGAAGCAATAGTAGAAGACAATTGATTAATGTTATCTCTAGCATGTAGAAGATCATTTTCTAGGCAAAGAGTTTTAGTTAAATAAGAATCTCTATCAATATGAAGAGAAGCAACATCATTCTCTCTATTAGTAGAACTAGAACAAGATTCATGCCCATTGATTTTAGCAAGCAAGGAGGCATTTTCTAGTTCTAATTCATGCAAAACAAAATCTTTGTTTTTGTTTTCAGATTTAAGAACATCAATGTCATGCATGAGAGAATCAACAATTAAAGTATGTTCTTCATTAGAATTAGGCATGAGAGGTTGAGCTTCTAGAAATTTAATCTTATCAAGTAAACTAGCATTTTCAAGTTTAAGAGAGTCTGCTTGGCTAAGACAATAATTTTTATCAATAAGCAAGCAAGAATTTGCATATTCAAGATCATCTAGTTCTATATGCAAATTATCAACAATTTTAGCAAGCTTTTTCTTTTTCTTTTTAGAAGACTTAAGAGATGCACAAATATCATGAATGAGATCAATCAAGGATTCTTTATCTGAAGAGTCTATATTTACCTCATTTGAGTCTTCACTTGTTGATGCTATAAGGGCAAAATGGCATTCCCCTTCATCACTAGAGCTTGAGCTTGATCCTTCACATGAATCTTCACTTGAGCTTGAGTTGGAGGAGCCACTTGAGCTTGAGTGCCATTTCTCCTTCTTGTGAAGATGGGTCTTTTTGCCTTGTGGGCAATCTTCCTTGTAGTGACCCTTATTTCCACATGTGAAGCACCGGATGGAGGAGGACTTGCCTTTGTAGAGTCTACCTTTGGAGTACATGGCATCTTCTTTAGCTTGAGAGGATGGAGAGACTTTTTCCATGATAGCTTCAATTTGAGCCTTTATTTCAGCCTTCTTCATTCTCTTAAGCTCTTTCTTCTCTTGTCTTTCTACTTCCTCCCTCTTGTCAAGTGTAGCTTCATGTGCTTGTAGATTTCCAATGAGATCTTCAATAGGAATATCCCTAAGAGACCTTGCTTCTTCAATGAAAGTCACCTTGGATTCCCATCTCTTGGGGAGAGTTCTAAGGATCTTTGAGTTGATCTCTCCACTAGACATAGGATGTCCTAGAACAGCAAGACCATTCAAGATGGTGTTGAGCCTTGAGTACATGTTGGCTATGCTCTCTTCCTTTCCCATCTTGAAGTTCTCAAGCAACCCTTTGAGCATGTAGACTTTGCTTTCCTTCACTTGATCTGTCCCTTCATAAGTGATGCAAAGCTTTATCCATACCTCATAGGCCGTCTCACAAGAGGAAATCCAGTTGAACTCGGTGGGGGTCATGGAGGCATATAGGATGTGCATGGATCTAGCATTCAAGGTTGCTTTCATCAAGGTGGCTTCATCCCATTCTTCAATGTTTGTCTTTGGTAGAATGTATGGGCTGTTCACCATTTGCCACATCTCGAGACTTGATCCTTGGATGAAGAATTGAAGTCTTCTTCTCCAATAGAGGAAGTTGCTCCCATTGAAGATTGGAAGGCTGGTAGAGAGTCTCCCTCCTAGGTAGTCACCCATCTTCTCCTACTTGTAGAAGTATGCTTGGAGAAGACCCGCTCTGATACCACTTGTTGGATCCTAGATGGGTGACTTAGATGCTCTAGAGGGGGGGTGAATAGAGCTGAAAGCACTTAAACAAAATTCATTAAACCTTCAAAATATATGACAAGATTAGGTTGCTAAATAGGTAATTTGAGTGCAACTAAATCATGCATAGCAAGGATAAGAGAGATTGAACATACACCAATAGACAAGCTATTTAGAGTGGTTCCACACTTCAAACTAGAAGTGTGTCAGTCCACTTGCCTAGAGAGGTCAACCTCTAGGACTTCAACCAATTGCACTCTTATATTCATTCATAAGACTTACAATACATGACCCAACAAAGGACTTACCTATCCAATACAAAGAGTCTTCAACCTTACCAAGGACTTACCCACTTTGCAAGAGTCTTCGGCCTTCTCCAAGGACTTACCCACTCTTGCACAAGTCTTCGGCCTTGTAGGAATTACCCACTCTTCTTGGATCTTCAGCCTTTGACTTCACCTTCACTCGGAGAAGCTTTCCACCAAGGACTTACCCACTTGAGCTTGAGTCTTCTGCCTTCTCCAAGGGCTTACCCACTCTAGCTCCAAGTCTTCGGCCTTGATCTTCACCAAGGGACTCCTTCCCTTGTTCTTCTTCACCTCTCTTGGACAAGAGAGAGAACCTTCATCTTCAATATAGGAAATGAGAGATGGGGAGGTGGTGGAAGTGAGAGCCTCACAAGATATACAAATGATACTAGCTCTCTTACAAATCTCCTACTCACTCTAATGGATGTAGCAAGTGATTAAGCTTAGAGAGAGAGAGGAGGCTGTAGGAAGCACTCAACTATAGAATAGGAACCTCACAAAGAGTTTGCAATGAATGCTCAACCTTGGAATGAAGCCCAAGGGGTCCTATTTATAGCTGGGGATGCCTCTTAGCCTTTGGGAACACTTGTGAACGAAAAATAGCCATTTTACAAGTTGCAACGGATCTATTTTAAGTCCCAACAAAGTCTCCAACGGTTGGAAATGCTTTTTCTGCATTCCAGTACAGTCTGATCGGCCGAGTTTCAATAAAGGCAACTCGGCCGAACCACTAAGCGACAAGTCTGAAAGATAGACTGTCGGCCGAGTTCCCTTGGAGAAACTCGGCCGATCGGTCGACTTTCAACTTGGACCGATCAGTGGATCGGCCGAGTTTCCCACCATAGGAACTCGACCGACCAGGGATCGGCTGAGTTGGTAACTCAGCCGATTGCCCAGAAAATTCCAGAATATATGGATCGGCCGAGTTTGGAATTCGGCCGACCAAATCCCTGTTATGGGTATTTTGGAATTTTCGTAAAACTGTACAAATGATGGATTTTTGTGTCCCAATAATTTTTCTAAGCTTAATTACAAGTCATACAATCATTACAAGTGGTTACAAAGCAATTCTAAGGTCATTTACATAGAGATCCCAAATTGCACACTTGTAGCTATTTTGACTTGTCTTTTCTCCAATTTGATATGCGCAAGTTAGGGCATTTGGAGTGTGTCTAAACCTAATCTGAAATCACTCAATGTAGAAGCATTAGATACCAATATGTGGAATGGTTAGTCATCATCAAAACAAGGGTTTAGTCAATTTAGACGTGAGTCAACATTGACCTAATTGACCTTAAGTCAACATTCTCCCCCTTTTTAAAGATGACAAACCATTCCATAAATGTATTGAAAGCTTGTACGTAAAATCATACCTTCGGAGAAACCTAGGGGTTTCAATAGGATTGAGCTCATATGCTCCCCCTCAATTGATGCGCATGGAGTTCTCATACTCCCCCTCAATTGATGCTATTTCTCCTGCATGGTTAGCTTTCATAACATTTATAGAAACTATGTCTTCTACTCATATATGTCTACACATATATGTCTCCTCCCCTTTACCTTCTCCCCTTTACATGGACATTCTTCTCCTCTTCATGTAAGACATGCCTTCTTCCTCTTTTTAAAAGAAGACATTACCTTTCTCCCCCTTTGTCATTTCAAAAAGGTGGGGGTTATAAAAAAAAAGAAACATCACTTGTTAAAGAGAAAGGAGATAACACAAATATATAAGGAGAGTAGAAGAGCACAGATAGGGGCTTGTCCAAGCATAGAAAGAAAAGCAAGTTAAAGCATATACTTGAACAACCCAAAACATGCAAGATAGGGTGCTGCAGAAAAACAATAAATCGCAATTTTGACCCTCAAGATGATGGAATTTGATCAAAAACCATCAGGGCTCATGGCAAAGCGATGAGCCTTGTTCAGAAGGTAGTTTCTGCATAAAAAACACTATACTTGCAGCAAAAACTGAAACTGGAGCAAAAGCTGCATAAAAATCCACAAAAACTCCAATTTCTACCTATCATATAGATCTATGTACCCTGCATCACAATGTTATGCAAGCAACTCAAGATAGTAGATATGCAATTTAAGGAACAATCTTGAGCCTGTATGAGATAAGATACAAGCATAACATATAGATGATCAAAGATGGCACTTTGTAAACAAGGTTAGAAATACATGTATATGAACTACTAGTAGATGGTATCACAAGTTAGGACTACTAGTAGGATCTAGATCATAGCAAGAGATACCAAAAGGTACACAAGATAAAGCAAGCTATGAGTAGATGTAGAGATATATCCAAACAAAGAGATATGCAAATTTTAGACGCATGAAAGGATATAACTCACTAGATATGCATCCTTACCATAAGATGATTACCCCTAAGAACCTCAAGGTTGTATCAAAACAAGATATACACCTAGATAGATGTAGCAAGTTAGAGCACAACGGAAGCGATTTTAGACACAACTAAGAGATCCAAAGAGATCATCATCAAAACCTGCAAAACAACTCAAAGCAAGTAATTGCAACATATAGATATACCAATTTAGAGCAATTAGAGAGATAGAGTTGTAAGCAAGATAGGCAATTTAGAACATGGCAATATGCATATATAAAGGTACCAAATGGAGTGCCAAAGAATAAGGCTATTGGTTGAGAAAATCTAGTTGAGAGGGAAATTCTCATTCAATAAGCCAACTGTATACTCTGTGAACAGTGTTTTCAGTCGAGTTCTGTGTATTGGCAACTCGGCCGATCACAGCTGTTGGCAACACCCATTGGTGCCTATCGGTCGAGTTTTAGACAGGACAAAACTCGGCCGACAAAACTACTGTAGAAAAAGCACATATTTTTCATAAAACATATCTAGAGGCATGCTAAAAAATACAAACCATATCCAAACATGTCTAAGCAAGTTAGTAATGCACTATATAAGCATTAGAAACAGTTTTTGAGCAAGAGTGTGAAGAGAAACACAAAATGCCACTTTTGACTCAAAAACCATATGTATAGTGCACACTAACTTGACAAAACAAGTTAGAAATGGTTACAAGCAATAAAACATTTACCTTTGTGCTTACCATTGCCTTTCCACTTGTTGTCACCCTTTACACATCTCACCTTTCTTCTTTCATGTGGATTGAGAAGTCAATTTGCAATACAATAGCTCAAATCAATCCATTTGTATGTACCTACAAGAAGAAAGATGAAATGGTCCCCAATCATGTTTTTGGGTCCGGAGGGGTTAGTTTAGCAACCCAAATCCTATTGCTCTTGGGTGCTTTCCTAAAAGGACAACATGAAGAATAATGACCAAAATCATTGCAATAGTTGCATGTGCCCATAGTCTTGGAACTAGAGGATTCTCCATGGAATATTGGAGGTCATTTATCTTTGTTGTTCCCTTGACTACTATCATATCCTAAACCATGTCTACCAATTTGTTTAGTAGAATGGTGTAGGATGTCATTAAGACTCTTCTTACCAACTAAGAATCTTTGCAAAGAAGATCTTAAACTATCATTATCATGCTTAAGAGAAGCAATAGTAGAAGACAATTGATTAATGTTATCTCTAGCATGTAGAAGATCATTTTCTAGGCAAAGAGTTTTAGTTAAATAAGAATCTCTATCAATATGAAGAGAAGCAACATCATTCTCTCTATTAGTAGAACTAGAACAAGATTCATGCCCATTGATTTTAGCAAGCAAGGAGGCATTTTCTAGTTCTAATTCATGCAAAACAAAATCTTTGTTTTTGTTTTCAGATTTAAGAACATCAATGTCATGCATGAGAGAATCAACAATTAAAGTATGTTCTTCATTAGAATTAGGCATGAGAGGTTGAGCTTCTAGAAATTTAATCTTATCAAGTAAACTAGCATTTTCAAGTTTAAGAGAGTCTGCTTGGCTAAGACAATCATTTTTATCAATAAGCAAGCAAGAATTTGCATATTCAAGATCATCTAGTTCTATATGCAAATTATCAACAATTTTAGCAAGCTTTTTCTTTTTCTTTTTAGAAGACTTAAGAGATGCACAAATATCATGAATGAGATCAATCAAGGATTCTTTATCTGAAGAGTCTATATTTACCTCATTTGAGTCTTCACTTGTTGATGCTATAAGGGCAAAATGGCATTCCCCTTCATCACTAGAGCTTGAGCTTGATCCTTCACATGAATCTTCACTTGAGCTTGAGTTGGAGGAGCCACTTGAGCTTGAGTGCCATTTCTCCTTCTTGTGAAGATGGGTCTTTTTGCCTTGTGGGCAATCTTCCTTGTAGTGACCCTTATTTCCACATGTGAAGCACTGGATGGAGGAGGACTTGCCTTTGTAGAGTCTACCTTTGGAGTACATGGCATCTTCTTTAGCTTGAGAGGATGGAGAGACTTTTTCCATGATAGCTTCAATTTGAGCCTTTATTTCAGCCTTCTTCATTCTCTTAAGCTCTTTCTTCTCTTGTCTTTCTACTTCCTCCCTCTTGTCAAGTGTAGCTTCATGTGCTTGTAGATTTCCAATGAGATCTTTAATAGGAATATCCCTAAGAGACCTTGCTTCTTCAATGGAAGTCACCTTGGATTCCCATCTCTTGGGGAGAGTTCTAAGGATCTTTGAGTTGATCTCTCCACTAGACATAGGATGTCCTAGAACAGCAAGACCATTCAAGATGGTGTTGAGCCTTGAGTACATGTTGGCTATGCTCTCTTCCTTTCCCATCTTGAAGTTCTCAAGCAACCCTTTGAGCATGTAGACTTTGCTTTCCTTCACTTGATCTGTCCCTTCATAAGTGATGCAAAGCTTTATCCATACCTCATAGGCCGTCTCACAAGAGGAAATCCGGTTGAACTCGGTGGGGGTCATGGAGGCATATAGGATGTGCATGGATCTAGCATTCAAGGTTGCTTTCATCAAGGTGGCTTCATCCCATTCTTCAATGTTTGTCTTTGGTAGAATGTATGGGCTGTTCACCATTTGCCACATCTCGAGACTTGATCCTTGGATGAAGAATTGAAGTCTTCTTCTCCAATAGAGGAAGTTGCTCCCATTGAAGATTGGAAGGCTGGTAGAGAGTCTCCCTCCTAGGTAGTCACCCATCTTCTCCTACTTGTAGAAGTATGCTTGGAGAAGACCCGCTCTGATACCACTTGTTGGATCCTAGATGGGTGACTTAGATGCTCTAGAGGGGGGGGTGAATAGAGCTGAAAGCACTTAAACAAAATTCATTAAACCTTCAAAATATATGACAAGATTAGGTTGCTAAATAGGTAATTTGAGTGCAACTAAATCATGCATAGCAAGGATAAGAGAGATTGAACATACACCAATAGACAAGCTATTTACAGTGGTTCCACACTTCAAACTAGAAGTGTGTCAGTCAACTTGCCTAGAGAGGTCAACCTCTAAGACTTCAACCAATTGCACTCTTATATTCATTCATAAGACTTACAATACATGACCCAACAAAGGACTTACCTATCCAATACAAAGAGTCTTCAACCTTACCAAGGACTTACCCACTTTGCAAGAGTCTTCGGCCTTCTCCAAGGACTTACCCACTCTTGCACAAGTCTTCGGCCTTGTAGGAATTACCCACTCTTCTTGGATCTTCAGCCTTTGACTTCACCTTCACTCGGAGAAGCTTTCCACCAAGGACTTACCCACTTGAGCTTGAGTCTTCTGCCTTCTCCAAGGGCTTACCCACTCTAGCTCCAAGTCTTCGGCCTTGATCTTCACCAAGGGACTCCTTCCCTTGTTCTTCTTCACCTCTCTTGGACAAGAGAGAGAACCTTCATCTTCAATATAGGAAATGAGAGATGGGGAGGTGGTGGAAGTGAGAGCCTCACAAGATATACAAATTATACTAGCTCTCTTACAAATCTCCTACTCACTCTAATGGATGTAGCAAGTGATTAAGCTTAGAGAGAGAGAGGAGGTTGTAGGAAGCACTCAACTATAGAATAGGAACCTCACAAAGAGTTTGCAATGAATGCTCAACCTTGGAATGAAGCCCAAGGGGTCCTATTTATAGCTGGGGATGCCTCTTAGCCTTTGGGAACACTTGTGAACGAAAAATAGCCATTTTACAAGTTGCAACGGATCTATTTTGGGTCCCAACAAAGTCTCCAACGGTTGGAAATGCTTTTTCTGCATTCCAGTACAGTCTGATCGGCCGAGTTTCAATAAAGGCAACTCGGCCGAACCACTAAGTGACAAGTCTGAAAGATAGACTGTCGGCCGAGTTCCCTTGGAGAAACTCGGCCGATCGGTCGACTTTCAACTTGGACCGATCAGTGGATCGGCCGAGTTTCCCACCATAGGAACTCGACCGACCAGGGATCGGCTGAGTTGGTAACTCGGCCGATTGCCCAGAAAATTCCAGAATATATGGATCGGCCGAGTTTGGAATTCGGCCGACCAAATCCCTGTTATGGGTATTTTGGAATTTTCGTAAAACTGTACAAATGATGGATTTTTGTGTCCCAATAATTTTTCTAAGCTTAATTACAAGTCATACAATCATTACAAGTGGTTACAAAGCAATTCTAAGGTCATTTACATAGAGATCCCAAATTGCACACTTGTAGCTATTTTGACTTGTCTTTTCTCCAATTTGATATGCGCAAGTTAGGGCATTTGGAGTGTGTCTAAACCTAATCTAAAATCACTCAATGTAGAAGCATTAGATACCAATATGTGGAATGGTTAGTCATCATCAAAACAAGGGTTTAGTCAATTTAGACGTGAGTCAACATTGACCTAATTGACCTTAAGTCAACATTCTCCCCCTTTTTGAAGATGACAAACCATTCCATAAATGTATTGAAAGCTTGTACGTAAAATCATACCTTCGGAGAAACCTAGGGGTTTCAATAGGATTGAGCTCATATGCTCCCCCTCAATTGATGCGCATGGAGTTCTCATACTCCCCCTCAATTGATGCTATTTCTCCTGCATGGTTAGCTTTCATAACATTTATAGAAACTATGTCTTCTACTCATATATGTCTACACATATATGTCTCCTCCCCTTTACCTTCTCCCCTTTACATGGACATTCTTCTCCTCTTCATGTAAGACATGCCTTCTTCCTCTTTTTAAAAGAAGACATTACCTTTCTCCCCCTTTGTCATTTCAAAAAGGTGGGGGTTATAAAAAAAAAAGAAACATCACTTGTTAAAGAGAAAGGAGATAACACAAATATATAAGGAGAGTAGAAGAGCACAAATAGGGGCTTGTCCAAGCATAGAAAGAAAAGCAAGTTAAAGCATATACTTGAACAACCCAAAACATGCAAGATAGGGTGCTGCAGAAAAACAATAAATCGCAATTTTGACCCTCAAGATGATGGAATTTGATCAAAAACCATCAGGGCTCATGGCAAAGCGATGAGCCTTGTTCAGAAGGTAGTTTCTGCATAAAAAACACTATACTTGCAGCAAAAACTGAAACTGGAGCAAAAGCTGCATAAAAATCCACAAAAACTCCAATTTCTACCTATCATGTAGATCTATGTACCCTGCATCACAATGTTATGCAAGCAACTCAAGATAGTAGATATGCAATTTAAGGAACAATCTTGAGCCTGTATGAGATAAGATACAAGCATAACATATAGATGATCAAAGATGGCACTTTGTAAACAAGGTTAGAAATACATGTATATGAACTACTAGTAGATGGTATCACAAGTTAGGACTACTAGTAGGATCTAGATCATAGCAAGAGATACCAAAAGGTACACAAGATAAAGCAAGCTATGAGTAGATGTAGAGATATATCCAAACAAAGAGATATGCAAATTTTAGACGCATGAAAGGATATAACTCACTAGATATGCATCCTTACCATAAGATGATTACCCCTAAGAACCTCAAGGTTGTATCAAAACAAGATATACACCTAGATAGATGTAGCAAGTTAGAGCACAACGGAAGCGATTTTAGACACAACTAAGAGATCCAAAGAGATCATCATCAAAACCTGCAAAACAACTCAAAGCAAGTAATTGCAACATATAGATATACCAATTTAGAGCAATTAGAGAGATAGAGTTGTAAGCAAGATAGGAAATTTAGAACATGGCAATATGCATATATAAAGGTACCAAATGGAGTGCCAAAGAATAAGGCTATTGGTTGAGAAAATCTAGTTGAGAGGGAAATTCTCATTCAATAAGCCAACTGTATACTCTGTGAACAGTGTTTTCGGTCGAGTTCTGTGTATTGGCAACTCGGCCGATCACAGCTGTTGGCAACACCCATTGGTGCCTATCGGTCGAGTTTTAGACAGGACAAAACTCGGCCGACAAAACTACTGTAGAAAAAGCACATATTTTTCATAAAACATATCTAGAGGCATGCTAAAAAATACAAACCATATCCAAACATGTCTAAGCAAGTTAGTAATGCACTATATAAGCATTAGAAACAGTTTTTGAGCAAGAGTGTGAAGAGAAACACAAAATGCCACTTTTGACTCAAAAACCATATGTATAGTGCACACTAACTTGACAAAACAAGTTAGAAATGGTTACAAGCAATAAAACATTTACCTTTGTGCTTACCATTGCCTTTCCACTTGTTGTCACCCTTTACACATCTCACCTTTCTTCTTTCATGTGGATTGAGAAGTCAATTTGCAATACAATAGCTCAAATCAATCCATTTGTACGTACCTACAAGAAGAAAGATGAAATGGTCCCCAATCATGTTTTTGGGTCCGGAGGGGTTAGTTTAGCAACCCAAATCCTATTGCTCTTGGGTGCTTTCCTAAAAGGACAACATGAAGAATAATGACCAAAATCATTGCAATAGTTGCATGTGCCCATAGTCTTGGAACTAGAGGATTCTCCATGGAATATTGGAGGTCCTTTATCTTTGTTGTTCCCTTGACTACTATCATATCCTAAACCATGTCTACCAATTTGTTTAGTAGAATGGTGTAGGATGTCATTAAGACTCTTCTTACCAACTAAGAATCTTTGCAAAGAAGATCTTAAACTATCATTATCATGCTTAAGAGAAGCAATAGTAGAAGACAATTGATTAATGTTATCTCTAGCACGTAGAAGATCATTTTCTAGGCAAAGAGTTTTAGTTAAATAAGAATCTCTATCAATATGAAGAGAAGCAACATCATTCTCTCTATTAGTAGAACTAGAACAAGATTCATGCCCATTGATTTTAGCAAGCAAGGAGGCATTTTCTAGTTCTAATTCATGCAAAACAAAATCTTTGTTTTTGTTTTCAGATTTAAGAACATCAATGTCATGCATGAGAGAATCAACAATTAAAGTATGTTCTTCATTAGAATTAGGCATGAGAGGTTGAGCTTCTAGAAATTTAATCTTATCAAGTAAACTAGCATTTTCAAGTTTAAGAGAGTCTGCTTGGCTAAGAAAATCATTTTTATCAATAAGCAAGCAAGAATTTGCATATTCAAGATCATCTAGTTCTATATGCAAATTATCAACAATTTTAGCAAGCTTTTTCTTTTTCTTTTTAGAAGACTTAAGAGATGCACAAATATCATGAATGAGATCAATCAAGGATTCTTTATCTGAAGAGTCTATATTTACCTCATTTGAGTCTTCACTTGTTGATTCTATAAGGGCAAAATGGCATTCCCCTTCATCACTAGAGCTTGAGCTTGATCCTTCACATGAATCTTCACTTGAGCTTGAGTTGGAGGAGCCACTTGAGCTTGAGTGCCATTTCTCCTTCTTGTGAAGATGGGTCTTTTTGCCTTGTGGGCAATCTTCCTTGTAGTGACCCTTATTTCCACATGTGAAGCACCGGATGGAGGAGGACTTGCCTTTGTAGAGTCTACCTTTGGAGTACATGGCATCTTCTTTAGCTTGAGAGGATGGAGAGACTTTTTCCATGATAGCTTCAATTTGAGCCTTTATTTCAGCCTTCTTCATTCTCTTAAGCTCTTTCTTCTCTTGTCTTTCTACTTCCTCCCTCTTGTCAAGTGTAGCTTCATGTGCTTGTAGATTTCCAATGAGATCTTCAATAGGAATATCCCTAAGAGACCTTGCTTCTTCAATGGAAGTCACCTTGGATTCCCATCTCTTGGGGAGAGTTCTAAGGATCTTTGAGTTGATCTCTCCACTAGACATAGGATGTCCTAGAACAGCAAGACCATTCAAGATGGTGTTGAGCCTTGAGTACATGTTGGCTATGCTCTCTTCCTTTCCCATCTTGAAGTTCTCAAGCAACCCTTTGAGCATGTAGACTTTGCTTTCCTTCACTTGATCTGTCCCTTCATAAGTGATGCAAAGCTTTATCCATACCTCATAGGCCGTCTCACAAGAGGAAATCCGGTTGAACTCGGTGGGGGTCATGGAGGCATATAGGATGTGCATGGATCTAGCATTCAAGGTTGCTTTCATCAAGGTGGCTTCATCCCATTCTTCAATGTTTGTCTTTGGTAGAATGTATGGGCTGTTCACCATTTGCCACATCTCGAGACTTGATCCTTGGATGAAGAATTGAAGTCTTCTTCTCCAATAGAGGAAGTTGCTCCCATTGAAGATTGGAAGGCTGGTAGAGAGTCTCCCTCCTAGGTAGTCACCCATCTTCTCCTACTTGTAGAAGTATGCTTGGAGAAGACCCGCTCTGATACCACTTGCTGGATCCTAGATGGGTGACTTAGATGCTCTAGAGGGGGGGTGAATAGAGCTGAAAGCACTTAAACAAAATTCATTAAACCTTCAAAATATATGACAAGATTAGGTTGCTAAATAGGTAATTTGAGTGCAACTAAATCATGCATAGCAAGGATAAGAGAGATTGAACATACACCAATAGACAAGCTATTTAGAGTGGTTCCACACTTCAAACTAGAAGTGTGTCAGTCCACTTGCCTAGAGAGGTCAACCTCTAGGACTTCAACCAATTGCACTCTTATATTCATTCATAAGACTTACAATACATGACCCAACAAAGGACTTACCTATCCAATACAAAGAGTCTTCAACCTTACCAAGGACTTACCCACTTTGCAAGAGTCTTCGGCCTTCTCCAAGGACTTACCCACTCTTGCACAAGTTTTCGGCCTTGTAGGAATTACCCACTCTTCTTGGATCTTCAGCCTTTGACTTCACCTTCACTCGGAGAAGCTTTCCACCAAGGACTTACCCACTTGAGCTTGAGTCTTCTGCCTTCTCCAAGGGCTTACCCACTCTAGCTCCAAGTCTTCGGCCTTGATCTTCACCAAGGGACTCCTTCCCTTGTTCTTCTTCACCTCTCTTGGACAAGAGAGAGAACCTTCATCTTCAATATAGGAAATGAGAGATGGGGAGGTGGTGGAAGTGAGAGCCTCACAAGATATACAAATGATACTAGCTCTCTTACAAATCTCCTACTCACTCTAATGGATGTAGCAAGTGATTAAGCTTAGAGAGAGAGAGGAGGCTGTAGGAAGCACTCAACTATAGAATAGGAACCTCACAAAGAGTTTGCAATGAATGCTCAACCTTGGAATGAAGCCCAAGGGGTCCTATTTATAGCTGGGGATGCCTCTTAGCCTTTGGGAACACTTGTGAATGAAAAATAGCCGTTTTACAAGTTGCAACGGATCTATTTTGGGTCCCAACAAAGTCTCCAACGGTTGGAAATGCTTTTTATGCATTCCAGTACAGTCTGATCGGCCGAGTTTCAATAAAGGCAACTCGGCCGAACCACTAAGCGACAAGTCTGAAAGATAGACTGTCGGCCGAGTTCCCTTGGAGAAACTCGACCGATCGGTCGACTTTCAACTTGGACCGATCAGTGGATCGGCCGAGTTTCCCACCATAGGAACTCGACCGACCAGGGATCGGCTGAGTTGGTAACTCGGCCGATTGCCCAGAAAATTCCAGAATGTATGGATCGACCGAGTTTGGAATTCGGCCGACCAAATCCCTGTTATGGGTATTTTGGAATTTTCGTAAAACTGTACAAATGATGGATTTTTGTGTCCCAATAAGTTTTCTAAGCTTAATTACAAGTCATACAATCATTACAAGTGGTTACAAAGCAATTCTAAGGTCATTTACATAGAGATCCCAAATTGCACACTTGTAGCTATTTTGACTTGTCTTTTCTCCAATTTGATATGCGCAAGTTAGGGCATTTGGAGTGTGTCTAAACCTAATCTGAAATCACTCAATGTAGAAGCATTAGATACCAATATGTGGAATGGTTAGTCATCATCAAAACAAGGGTTTAGTCAATTTAGACGTGAGTCAACATTGACCTAATTGACCTTAAGTCAACATTCTCCCCCTTTTTGAAGATGACAAACCATTCCATAAATGTATTGAAAGCTTGTACGTAAAATCATACCTTCAGAGAAACCTAGGGGTTTCAATAGGATTGAGCTCATATGCTCCCCCTCAATTGATGCGCATGGAGTTCTCATACTCCCCCTCAATTGATGCTATTTCTCCTGCATGGTTAGCTTTCATAACATTTATAGAAACTATGTCTTCTACTCATATATGTCTACACATATATGTCTCCTCCCCTTTACCTTCTCCCCTTTACATGGACATTCTTCTCCTCTTCATGTAAGACATGCCTTCTTCCTCTTTTTAAAAGAAGACATTACCTTTCTCCCCCTTTGTCATTTCAAAAAGGTGGGGGTTATAAAAAAAAAAGAAACATCACTTGTTAAAGAGAAAGGAGATAACACAAATATATAAGGAGAGTAGAAGAGCACAGATAGGGGTTTGTCCAAGCATAGAAACAAAAGCAAGTTAAAGCATATACTTGAACAACCCAAAACATGCAAGATAGGGTGCTGCAGAAAAACAATAAATCACAATTTTGACCCTCAAGATGATGGAATTTGATCAAAAACGATCAGGGCTCATGGCAAAGCGATGAGCCTTGTTCAGAAGGTAGTTTCTGCATAAAAAACACTATACTTGCAGCAAAAACTGAAACTGGAGCAAAAGCTGCATAAAAATCCACAAAAACTCCAATTTCTACCTATCATGTAGATCTATGTACCCTGCATCACAATGTTATGCAAGCAACTCAAGATAGTAGATATGCAATTTAAGGAACAATCTTGAGCCTGTATGAGATAAGATACAAGCATAACATATAGATGATCAAAGATGGCACTTTGTAAACAAGGTTAGAAATGCATGTATATGAACTACTAGTAGATGGTATCACAAGTTAGGACTACTAGTAGGATCTAGATCATAGCAAGAGATACCAAAAGGTACACAAGATAAAGCAAGCTATGAGTAGATGTAGAGATATATCCAAACAAAGAGATATGCAAATTTTAGACGCATGAAAGGATATAACTCACTAGATATGCATCCTTACCATAAGATGATTACCCCTAAGAACCTCAATGTTGTATCAAAACAAGATATACACCTAGATAGATGTAGCAAGTTAGAGCACAACGGAAGCGATTTTAGACACAACTAAGAGATCCAAAGAGATCATCATCAAAACCTGCAAAACAACTCAAAGCAAGTAATTGCAACATATAGATATACCAATTTAGAGTAATTAGAGAGATAGAGTTGTAAGCAAGATAGGCAATTTAGAACATGGCAATATGCATATATAAAGGTACCAAATGGAGTGCCAAAGAATAAGGCTATTGGTTGAGAAAATCTAGTTGAGAGGGAAATTCTCATTCAATAAGCCAACTGTATACTCTGTGAACAGTGTTTTCGGTCGAGTTCTGTGTATTGGCAACTCGGCCGATCACAGCTGTTGGCAACACCCATTGGTGCCTATCGGTCGAGTTTTAGACAGGACAAAACTCGACCGACAAAACTACTGTAGAAAAAGCACATATTTTTCATAAAACATATCTAGAGGCATGCTAAAAAATACAAACCATATCCAAACATGTCTAAGCAAGTTAGTAATGCACTATATAAGCATTAGAAACAGTTTTTGAGCAAGAGTGTGAAAAGAAACACAAAATGCCACTTTTGACTCAAAAACCATATGTATAGTGCACACTAACTTGACAAAACAAGTTAGAAATGGTTACAAGCAATAAAACATTTACCTTTGTGCTTACCATTGCCTTTCCACTTGTTGTCACCCTTTACACATCTCACCTTTCTTCTTTCATGTGGATTGAGAAGTCAATTTGCAATACAATAGCTCAAATCAATCCATTTGTACGTACCTACAAGAAGAAAGATGAAATGGTCCCCAATCATGTTTTTGGGTCCGGAGGGGTTAGTTTAGCAACCCAAATCCTATTGCTCTTGGGTGCTTTCCTAAAAGGACAACATGAAGAATAATGACCAAAATCATTGCAATAGTTGCATGTGCCCATAGTCTTGGAACTAGAGGATTCTCCATGGAATATTGGAGGTCCTTTATCTTTGTTGTTCCCTTGACTACTATCATATCCTAAACCATGTCTACCAATTTGTTTAGTAGAATGGTGTAGGATGTCATTAAGACTCTTCTTACCAACTAAGAATCTTTGCAAAGAAGATCTTAAACTATCATTATCATGCTTAAGAGAAGCAATAGTAGAAGACAATTGATTAATGTTATCTCTAGCATGTAGAAGATCATTTTCTAGGGAAAGAGTTTTAGTTAAATAAGAATCTCTATCAATATGAAGAGAAGCAACATCATTCTCTCTATTAGTAGAACTAGAACAAGATTCATGCCCATTGATTTTAGCAAGCAAGGAGGCATTTTCTAGTTCTAATTCATGCAAAACAAAATCTTTGTTTTTGTTTTCAGATTTAAGAACATCAATGTCATGCATGAGAGAATCAACAATTAAAGTATGTTCTTCATTAGAATTAGGCATGAGAGGTTGAGCTTCTAGAAATTTAATCTTATCAAGTAAACTAGCATTTTCAAGTTTAAGAGAGTCTGCTTGGCTAAGACAATCATTTTTATCAATAAGCAAGCAAGAATTTGCATATTCAAGATCATCTAGTTCTATATGCAAATTATCAACAATTTTAGCAAGCTTTTTCTTTTTCTTTTTAGAAGACTTAAGAGATGTACAAATATGATGAATGAGATCAATCAAGGATTCTTTATCTGAAGAGTCTATATTTACCTCATTTGAGTCTTCACTTGTTGATGCTATAAGGGCAAAATGGCATTCCCCTTCATCACTAGAGCTTGAGCTTGATCCTTCACATGAATCTTCACTTGAGCTTGAGTTGGAGGAGCCACTTGAGCTTGAGTGCCATTTTTCCTTCTTGTGAAGATGGGTCTTTTGGCCTTGTGGGCAATCTTCCTTGTAGTGACCCTTATTTCCACATGTGAAGCACCGGATGGAGGAGGACTTGCCTTTGTAGAGTCTACCTTTGGAGTACATGGCATCTTCTTTAGCTTGAGAGGATGGAGAGACTTTTTCCATGATAGCTTCAATTTGAGCCTTTATTTCAGCCTTCTTCATTCTCTTAAGCTCTTTCTTCTCTTGTCTTTCTACTTCCTCCCTCTTGTCATGTGTAGCTTCATGTGCTTGTAGATTTCCAATGAGATCTTCAATAGGAATATCCCTAAGAGACCTTGCTTCTTCAATGGAAGTCACCTTGGATTCCCATCTCTTGGGGAGAGTTCTAAGGATCTTTGAGTTGATCTCTCCACTAGACATAGGATGTCCTAGAACAGCAAGACCATTCAAGATGGTGTTGAGCCTTGAGTACATGTTGGCTATGCTCTCTTCCTTTCCCATCTTGAAGTTCTCAAGCAACCCTTTGAGCATGTAGACTTTGCTTTCCTTCACTTGATCTGTCCCTTCATAAGTGATGCAAAGCTTTATCCATACCTCATAGGCCGTCTCACAAGAGGAAATCCGGTTGAACTCGGTGGGGGTCATGGAGGCATATAGGATGTGCATGGATCTAGCATTCAAGGTTGCTTTCATCAAGGTGGCTTCATCCCATTCTTCAATGTTTGTCTTTGGTAGAATGTATGGGCTGTTCACCATTTGCCACATCTCGAGACTTGATCCTTGGATGAAGAATTGAAGTCTTCTTCTCCAATAGAGGAAGTTGCTCCCATTGAAGATTGGAAGGCTGGTAGAGAGTCTCCCTCCTAGGTAGTCACCCATCTTCTCCTACTTGTAGAAGTATGCTTGGAGAAGACCCGCTCTGATACCACTTGTTGGATCCTAGATGGGTGACTTAGATGCTCTAGAGGGGGGGTGAATAGAGCTGAAAGCACTTAAACAAAATTCATTAAACCTTCAAAATATATGACAAGATTAGGTTGCTAAATAGGTAATTTGAGTGCAACTAAATCATGAATAGCAAGGATAAGAGAGATTGAACATACACCAATAGACAAGCTATTTAGAGTGGTTCCACACTTCAAACTAGAAGTGTGTCAGTCCACTTTCCTAGAGAGGTCAACCTCTAGGACTTCAACCAATTGCACTCTTATATTCATTCATAAGACTTACAATACATGACCCAACAAAGGACTTACCTATCCAATACAAAGAGTCTTCAACCTTACCAAGGACTTACCCACTTTGCAAGAGTCTTCGGCCTTCTCCAAGGACTTACCCACTCTTGCACAAGTCTTCGGCCTTGTAGAAATTACCCACTCTTCTTGGATCTTCAGCCTTTGACTTCACCTTCACTCGGAGAAGCTTTCCACCAAGGACTTACCCACTTGAGCTTGAGTCTTCTGCCTTCTCCAAGGGCTTACCCACTCTAGCTCCAAGTCTTCGGCCTTGATCTTCACCAAGGGACTCCTTCCCTTGTTCTTCTTCACCTCTCTTGGACAAGAGAGAGAACCTTCATCTTCAATATAGGAAATGAGAGATGGGGAGGTGGTGGAAGTGAGAGCCTCACAAAATATACAAATGATACTAGCTCTCTTACAAATCTCCTACTCACTCTAATGGATGTAGCAAGTGATTAAGCTTAGAGAGAGAGAGGAGGCTGTAGGAAGCACTCAACTATAGAATAGGAACCTCACAAAGAGTTTGCAATGAATGCTCAACCTTGGAATGAAGCCCAAGGGGTCCTATTTATAGCTGGGGATGCCTCTTAGCCTTTGGGAACACTTGTGAACGAAAAATAGTCGTTTTACAAGTTGCAACGGATCTATTTTGGGTCCCAACAAAGTCTCCAATGGTTGGAAATGCTTTCTCTGCATTCCAGTACAGTCTGATCGGCCGAATTTCAATAAAGGCAACTCGGCCGAACCACTAAGCAACAAGTCTGAAAGATAGACTGTCGGCCGAGTTCCCTTGGAGAAACTCGGCCGATCGGTCGACTTTCAACTTGGACCGATCAGTGGATCGGCCGAGTTTCCCACCATAGGAACTCGACCGACCAGGGATCGGCTGAGTTGGTAACTCGGCCGATTTCCCAGAAAATTCCAGAATATATGGATCAGCCGAGTTTGGAATTCGGCCGACCAAATCCCTGTTATGGGTATTTTGGAATTTTCGTAAAACTGTACAAATGATGGATTTTTGTGTCCCAATAATTTTTCTAAGCTTAATTACAAGTCATACAATCATTACAAGTGGTTACAAAGAAATTCTAAGGTCATTTACATAGAGATCCCAAATTGCACACTTGTAGCTATTTTGACTTGTCTTTTCTCCAATTTGATATGCGCAAGTTAGGGCATTTGGAGTGTGTCTAAACCTAATCTGAAATCACTCAATGTAGAAGCATTAGATACCAATATGTGGAATGGTTAGTCATCATCAAAACAAGGGTTTAGTCAATTTAGACGTGAGTCAACATTGACCTAATTGACCTTAAGTCAACATTCTCCCCCTTTTTGAAGATGACAAACCATTCCATAAATGTATTGAAAGCTTGTACGTAAAATCATACCTTCGGAGAAACCTAGGGGTTTCAATAGGATTGAGCTCATATGCTCCCCCTCAATTGATGCGCATGGAGTTCTCATACTCCCCCTCAATTGATGCTATTTCTCCTGCATGGTTAGCTTTCATAACATTTATAGAAACTATGTCTTCTACTCATATATGTCTACACATATATGTCTCCTCCCCTTTACCTTCTCCCCTTTACATGGACATTCTTCTCCTCTTCATGTAAGACATGCCTTCTTCCTCTTTTTAAAAGAAGACATTACCTTTCTCCCCCTTTGTCATTTCAAAAAGGTGGGGGTTATAAAAAAAAAGAAACATCACTTGTTAAAGAGAAAGGAGATAACACAAATATATAAGGAGAGTAGAAGAGCACAGATAGGGGCTTGTCCAAGCATAGAAACAAAAGCAAGTTAAAGTATATACTTGAACAACCCAAAACATGCAAGATAGGGTGCTGCAGAAAAACAATAAATCACAATTTTGACCCTCAAGATGATGGAATTTGATCAAAAACCATCAGGGCTCATGGAAAAGCGAAGAGCCTTGTTCAGAAGGTAGTTTCTACATAAAAAACACTATACTTGCAGCAAAAACTGAAACTGGAGCAAAAGCTGCATAAAAATCCACAAAAACTCCAATTTCTACCTATCATGTAGATCTATGTACCCTGCATCACAATGTTATGCAAGCAACTCAAGATAGTAGATATGCAATTTAAGGAACAATCTTGAGCCTGTATGAGATAAGATACAAGCATAACATATAGATGATCAAAGATGGCACTTTGTAAACAAGGTTAGAAATACATGTATATGAACTACTAGTAGATGGTATCACAAGTTAGGACTACTAGTAGGATCTAGATCATAGCAAGAGATACCAAAAGGTACACAAGATAAAGCAAGCTATGAGTACATGTAGAGATATATCCAAACAAAGAGATATGCAAATTTTAGACGCATGAAAGGATATAACTCACTAGATATGCATCCTTACCATAAGATGATTACCCCTAAGAACCTCAAGGTTGTATCAAAACAAGATATACACCTAGATAGATGTAGCAAGTTAGAGCACAACGGAAGCGATTTTAGACACAACTAAGAGATCCAAAGAGATCATCATCAAAACCTGCAAAACAACTCAAAGCAAGTAATTGCAACATATAGATATACCAATTTAGAGCAATTAGAGAGATAGAGTTGTAAGCAAGATAGGCAATTTAGAACATGGCAATATGCATATATAAAGGTACCAAATGGAGTGCCAAAGAATAAGGCTATTGGTTGAGAAAATCTAGTTGAGAGGGAAATTCTCATTCAATAAGCCAACTGTATACTCTGTGAACAGTGTTTTCGGTCGAGTTCTGTGTATTGGCAACTCGGCCGATCACAGCTGTTGGCAACACCCATTGGTGCCTATCGGTCGAGTTTTAGACAGGACAAAACTCGGCCGACAAAACTACTGTAGAAAAAGCACATATTTTTCATAAAACATATCTAGAGGCATGCTAAAAAATACAAACCATATCCAAACATGTCTAAGCAAGTTAGTAATGCACTATATAAGCATTAGAAACAGTTTTTGAGCAAGAGTGTGAAGAGAAACACAAAATGCCACTTTTGACTCAAAAACCATATGTATAGTGCACACTAACTTGACAAAACAAGTTAGAAATGGTTACAAGCAATAAAACATTTACCTTTGTGCTTACCATTGCCTTTCCACTTGTTGTCACCCTTTACACATCTCACCTTTCTTCTTTCATGTGGATTGAGAAGTCAATTTGCAATACAATAGCACAAATCAATCCATTTGTACGTACCTACAAGAAGAAAGATGAAATGGTCCCCAATCATGTTTTTGGGTCCGGAGGGGTTAGTTTAGCAACCCAAATCCTATTGCTCTTGGGTGCTTTCCTAAAAGGACAACATGAAGAATAATGACCAAAATCATTGCAATAGTTGCATGTGCCCATAGTCTTGGAACTAGAGGATTCTCCATGGAATATTGGAGGTCCTTTATCTTTGTTGTTCCCTTGACTACTATCATATCCTAAACCATGTCTACCAATTTGTTTAGTAGAATGGTGTAGGATGTCATTAAGACTCTTCTTACCAACTAAGAATCTTTGCAAATAAGATCTTAAACTATCATTATCATGCTTAAGAGAAGCAATAGTAGAAGACAATTGATTAATGTTATCTCTAGCATGTAGAAGATCATTTTCTAGGCAAAGAGTTTTAGTTAAATAAGAATCTCTATCAATATGAAGAGAAGCAACATCATTCTCTCTATTAGTAGAACTAGAACAAGATTCATGCCCATTGATTTTAGCAAGCAAGGAGGCATTTTCTAGTTCTAATTCATGCAAAACAAAATCTTTGTTTTTGTTTTCAGATTTAAGAACATCAATGTCATGCATGAGAGAATCAACAATTAAAGTATGTTCTTCATTAGAATTAGGCATGAGAGGTTGAGCTTCTAGAAATTTAATCTTATCAAGTAAACTAGCATTTTCAAGTTTAAGAGAGTCTGCTTGGCTAAGACAATCATTTTTATCAATAAGCAAGCAAGAATTTGCATATTCAAGATCATCTAGTTCTATATGCAAATTATCAACAATTTTAGCAAGCTTTTTCTTTTTCTTTTTAGAAGACTTAAGAGATGCACAAATATCATGAATGAGATCAATCAAGGATTCTTTATCTGAAGAGTCTATATTTACCTCATTTGAGTCTTCACTTGTTGATGCTATAAGGGCAAAATGGCATTCCCCTTCATCACTAGAGATTGAGCTTGATCCTTCACATGAATCTTCACTTGAGCTTGAGTTGGAGGAGCCACTTGAGCTTGAGTGCCATTTCTCCTTCTTGTGAAGATGGGTCTTTTTGCCTTGTGGGCAATCTTCCTTGTAGTGACCCTTATTTCCACATGTGAAGCACCGGATGGAGGAGGACTTGCCTTTGTAGAGTCTACCTTTGGAGTACATGGCATCTTCTTTAGCTTGAGAGGATGGAGAGACTTTTTCCATGATAGCTTCAATTTGAGCCTTTATTTCAGCCTTCTTCATTCTCTTAAGCTCTTTCTTCTCTTGTCTTTCTACTTCCTCCCTCTTGTCAAGTGTAGCTTCATGTGCTTGTAGATTTCCAATGAGATCTTCAATAGGAATATCCCTAAGAGACCTTGCTTCTTCAATGGAAGTCACCTTGGATTCCCATCTCTTGGGGAGAGTTCTAAGGATCTTTGAGTTGATCTCTCCACTAGACATAGGATGTCCTAGAACAGCAAGACCATTCAAGATGGTATTGAGCCTTGAGTACATGTTGGCTATGCTCTCTTCCTTTCCCATCTTGAAGTTCTCAAGCAACCCTTTGAGCATGTAGACTTTGCTTTCCTTCACTTGATCTGTCCCTTCATAAGTGATGCAAAGCTTTATCCATACCTCATAGGCCGTCTCACAAGAGGAAATCCGGTTGAACTCGGTGGGGGTCATGGAGGCATATACGATGTGCATGGATCTAGCATTCAAGGTTGCTTTCATCAAGGTGGCTTCATCCCATTTTTCAATGTTTGTCTTTGGTAGAATGTATGGGCTGTTCACCATTTGCCACATCTCGAGACTTGATCCTTGGATGAAGAATTGAAGTCTTCTTCTCCAATAGAGGAAGTTGCTCCCATTGAAGATTGGAAGGCTGGTAGAGAGTCTCCCTCCTAGGTAGTCACCCATCTTCTCCTACTTGTAGAAGTATGCTTGGAGAAGACCCGCTCTGATACCACTTGTTGGATCCTAGATGGGTGACTTAGATGCTCTAGAGGGGGGGTGAATAGAGCTGAAAGCACTTAAACAAAATTCATTAAACCTTCAAAATATATGACAAGATTAGGTTGCTAAATAGGTAATTTGAGTGCAACTAAATCATGCATAGCAAGGATAAGAGAGATTGAACATACACCAATAGACAAGCTATTTAGAGTGGTTCCACACTTCAAACTAGAAGTGTGTCAGTCTACTTGCCTAGAGAGGTCAACCTCTAGGACTTCAACCAATTGCACTCTTATATTCATTCATAAGACTTACAATACATGACCCAACAAAGGACTTACCTATCCAATATAAAGAGTCTTCAACCTTACCAAGGACTTACCCACTTTGCAAGAGTCTTCGGCCTTCTCCAAGGACTTACCCACTCTTGCACAAGTCTTCGGCCTTGTAGGAATTACCCACTCTTCTTGGATATTCAGCCTTTGACTTCACCTTCACTCGGAGAAGCTTTCCACCAAGGACTTACCCACTTGAGCTTGAGTCTTCTGCCTTCTCCAAGGGCTTACCCACTCTAGCTCCAAGTCTTCGGCCTTGATCTTCACCAAGGGACTCCTTCCCTTGTTCTTCTTCACCTCTCTTGGACAAGAGAGAGAACCTTCATCTTCAATATAGGAAATGAGAGATGGGGAGGTGGTGGAAGTGAGAGCCTCACAAGATATACAAATGATACTAGCTCTCTTACAAATCTCCTACTCACTCTAATGGATGTAGCAAGTGATTAAGCTTAGAGAGAGAGAGGAGGCTGTAGGAAGCACTCAACTATAGAATAGGAACCTCACAAAGAGTTTGCAATGAATGCTCAACCTTGGAATGAAGCCCAAGGGGTCCTATTTATAGCTGGGGATGCCTCTTAGCCTTTGGGAACACTTGTGAACAAAAAATAGCCATTTTACAAGTTGCAACGGATCTATTTTGGGTCCCAACAAAGTCTCCAACGGTTGGAAATGCTTTTTCTGCATTCCAGTACAGTCTGATCGGCCGAGTTTCAATAAAGGCAACTCGGCCGAACCACTAAGCGACAAGTCTGAAAGATAGACTGTTGGCCGAGTTCCCTTGGAGAAACTCGGCCGATCGGTCGAGTTTCAACTTGGACCGATCAGTGGATCGGCCGAGTTTCCCACCATAGGAACTCGACCGACCAGGGATCGGCTGAGTTGGTAACTCGGCCGATTGCCCAGAAAATTCCAGAATATATGGATCGGCCGAGTTTGGAATTCGGCCGACCAAATCCCTGTTATGGGTATTTTGGAATTTTCGTAAAACTATACAAATGATGGATTTTTGTGTCCCAATAATTTTTCTAAGCTTAATTACGAGTCATACAATCATTACAAGTGGTTACAAAGTAATTCTAAGGTCATTTACATAGAGATCCCAAATTGCACACTTGTAGCTATTTTGACTTGTCTTTTCTCCAATTTGATATGCGCAAGTTAGGGCATTTGGAGTGTGTCTAAACCTAATCTGAAATCACTCAATGTAGAAGCATTAGATACCAATATGTGGAATGGTTAGTCATCATCAAAACAAGGGTTTAGTCAATTTAGACGTGAGTCAACATTGACCTAATTGACCTTAAGTCAACATTCTCCCCCTTTTTGAAGATGACAAACCATTCCATAAATGTATTGAAAGCTTGTACGTAAAATCATACCTTTGGAGAAACCTAGGGGTTTCAATAGGATTGAGCTCATATGCTCCCCCTCAATTGATGCGCATGGAGTTCTCATACTCCCCCTCAATTGATGCTATTTCTCATGCATGGTTAGCTTTCATAACATTTATAGAAACTATGTCTTCTACTCATATATGTCTACACATATATGTCTCCTCCCCTTTACCTTCTCCCCTTTACATGGACATTCTTCTCCTCTTCATGTAAGACATGCCTTCTTCCTCTTTTTAAAAGAAGACATTACCTTTCTCCCCCTTTGTCATTTCAAAAAGGTGGGGGTTAAAAAAAAAAGAAACATCACTTGTTAAAGAGAAAGGAGATAACACAAATATATAAGGAGAGTAGAAGAGCACAGATAGGGGCTTGTCCAAGCATAGAAACAAAAGCAAGTTAAAGCATATACTTGAACAACCCAAAACATGCAAGATAGGGTGCTGCAGAAAAACAATAAATCGCAATTTTGACCCTCAAGATGATGGAATTTGATCAAAAACCATCAGGGCTCATGGCAAAGCGATGAGCCTTGTTCAGAAGGTAGTTTCTGCATAAAAAACACTATACTTGCAGCAAAAACTGAAACTGGAGCAAAAGCTGCATAAAAATCCGCAAAAACTCCAATTTCTACCTATCATGTAGATCTATGTACCCTGCATCACAATGTTATGCAAGCAACTCAAGATAGTAGATATCCAATTTAAGGAACAATCTTGAGCCTGTATGAGATAAGATACAAGCATAACATATAGATGATCAAAGATGGCACTTTGTAAACAAGGTTAGAAATACATGTATATGAACTACTAGTAGATGGTATCACAAGTTAGGACTACTAGTAAGATCTAGATCATAGCAAGAGATACCAAAAGGTACACAAGATAAAGCAAGCTATGAGTAGATGTAGAGATATATCCAAACAAAGAGATATGCAAATTTTAGACGCATGAAAGGATATAACTCACTAGATATGCATCCTTACCATAGGATGATTACCCCTAAGAACCTTAAGGTTGTATCAAAACAAGATATACACCTAGATAGATGTAGCAAGTTAGAGCACAACGGAAGCGATTTTAGACACAACTAAGAGATCCAAAGAGATCATCATCAAAACTTGCAAAACAACTCAAAGCAAGTAATTGCAACATATAGATATACCAATTTAGAGCAATTAGAGAGATAGAGTTGTAAGCAAGATAGGCAATTTAGAACATGGCAATATGCATATATAAAGGTACCAAATGGAGTGCCAAAGAATAAGGCTATTGGTTGAGAAAATCTAGTTGAGAGGGAAATTCTCATTCAATAAGCCAACTGTATACTCTGTGAACAGTGTTTTCGGTCGAGTTCTGTGTATTGGCAACTCGGCCGATCACAGCTGTTGGCAACACCCATTGGTGCCTATCGGTCGAGTTTTAGACAGGACAAAACTCGGCCGACAAAACTACTGTAGAAAAAGCACATATTTTTCATAAAACATATCTAGAGGCATGCTAAAAAATACAAACCATATCCAAACATGTCTAAGCAAGTTAGTAATGCACTATATAAGCATTAGAAACAGTTTTTGAGCAAGAGTGTGAAGAGAAACACAAAATGCCACTTTTGACTCAAAAACCATATGTATAGTGCACACTAACTTGACAAAACAAGTTAGAAATGGTTACAAGCAATAAAACATTTACCTTTGTGCTTACCATTGCCTTTCCACTTGTTGTCACCCTTTACACATCTCACCTTTCTTCTTTCATGTGGATTGAGAAGTCAATTTGCAATACAATAGCTCAAATCAATCCATTTGTACGTACCTACAAGAAGAAAGATGAAATGGTCCCCAATCATGTTTTTGGGTCCGGAGGGGTTAGTTTAGCAACCCAAATCCTATTGCTCTTGGGTGCTTTCCTAAAAGGACAACATGAAGAATAATGACCAAAATCATTGCAATAGTTGCATGTGCCCATAGTCTTGGAACTAGAGGATTCTCCATGGAATATTGGAGGTCCTTTATCTTTGTTGTTCCCTTGACTACTATCATATCCTAAACCATGTCTACCAATTTGTTTAGTAGAATGGTGTAGGATGTCATTAAGACTCTTCTTACCAACTAAGAATCTTTGCAAAGAAGATCTTAAACTATCATTATCATGCTTAAGAGAAGCAATAGTAGAAGACAATTGATTAATGTTATCTCTAGCATGTAGAAGATCATTTTCTAGGCAAAGAGTTTTAGTTAAATAAGAATCTCTATCAATATGAAGAGAAGCAACATCATTCTCTCTATTAGTAGAACTAGAACAAGATTCATGCCCATTGATTTTAGCAAGCAAGGAGGCATTTTCTAGTTCTAATTCATGCAAAACAAAATCTTTGTTTTTGTTTTCAGATTTAAGAACATCAATGTCATGCATGAGAGAATCAACAATTAAAGTATGCTCTTCATTAGAATTAGGCATGAGAGGTTGAGCTTCTAGAAATTTAATCTTATCAAGTAAACTAGCATTTTCAAGTTTAAGAGAGTCTGCTTGGCTAAGACAATCATTTTTATCAATAAGCAAGCAAGAATTTGCATATTCAAGATCATCTAGTTCTATATGCAAATTATCAACAATTTTAGCAAGCTTTTTCTTTTTCTTTTTAGAAGACTTAAGAGATGCACAAATATCATGAATGAGATCAATCAAGGATTCTTTATCTGAAGAGTCTATATTTACCTCATTTGAGTCTTCACTTGTTGATGCTATAAGGGCAAAATGGCATTCCGCTTCATCACTAGAGCTTGAGCTTGATCCTTCACATGAATCTTCACTTGAGCTTGAGTTGGAGGAGCCACTTGAGCTTGAGTGCCATTTCTCCTTCTTGTGAAGATGGGTCTTTTTGCCTTGTGGGCAATCTTCCTTGTAGTGACCCTTATTTCCACATGTGAAGCACCGGATGGAGGAGGACTTGCCTTTGTAGAGTCTACCTTTGGAGTACATGGCATCTTCTTTAGCTTGAGAGGATGGAGAGACTTTTTCCATGATAGCTTCAATTTGAGCCTTTATTTCAGCCTTCTTCATTCTCTTAAGCTCTTTCTTCTCTTGTCTTTCTACTTCCTCCCTCTTGTCAAGTGTAGCTTCATGTGCTTGTAGATTTCCAATGAGATCTTCAATAGGAATATCCCTAAGAGACCTTGCTTCTTCAATGGAAGTCACCTTGGATTCCCATCTCTTGGGGAGAGTTCTAAGGATCTTTGAGTTGATCTCTCCACTAGACATAGGATGTCCTAGAACAGCAAGACCATTCAAGATGGTGTTGAGCCTTGAGTACATGTTGGCTATGCTCTCTTCCTTTCCCATCTTGAAGTTCTCAAGCAACCCTTTGAGCATGTAGACTTTTCTTTCCTTCACTTGATCTGTCCCTTCATAAGTGATGCAAAGCTTTATCCATACCTCATAGGCCTTCTCACAAGAGGAAATCCGGTTGAACTCGGTGGGGGTCATGGAGGCATATAGGATGTGCATGGATCTAGCATTCAAGGTTGCTTTCATCAAGGTGGCTTCATCCCATTCTTCAATGTTTGTCTTTGGTAGAATGTATGGGCTGTTCACCATTTGCCACATCTCGAGACTTGATCCTTGCATGAAGAATTGAAGTCTTCTTCTCCAATAGAGGAAGTTGCTCCCATTGAAGATTGGAAAGCTGGTAGAGAGTCTCCCTCCTAGGTAGTCACCCATCTTCTCCTACTTGTAGAAGTATGCTTGGAGAAGACCCGCTCTGATACCACTTGTTGGATCCTAGATGGGTGACTTAGATGCTCTAGAGGGGGGGTGAATAGAGCTGAAAGCACTTAAACAAAATTCATTAAACCTTCAAAATATATGACAAGATTAGGTTGCTAAATAGGTAATTTGAGTGCAACTAAATCATGCATAGCAAGGATAAGAGAGATTGAACATACACCAATAGACAAGCTATTTAGAGTGGTTCCACACTTCAAACTAGAAGTGTGTCAGTCCACTTGCCTAGAGAGGTCAACCTCTAGGACTTCAACCAATTGCACTCTTATATTCATTCATAAGACTTACAATACATGACCCAACAAAGGACTTACCTATCCAATACAAAGAGTCTTCAACCTTACCAAGGACTTACCCACTTTGCAAGAGTCTTCGGCCTTCTCCAAGGACTTACCCACTCTTGCACAAGTCTTCGGCCTTGTAGGAATTACCCACTCTTCTTGGATATTCAGCCTTTGACTTCACCTTCACTCGGAGAAGCTTTCCACCAAGGACTTACCCACTTGAGCTTGAGTCTTCTGCCTTCTCCAAGGGCTTACCCACTCTAGCTCCAAGTCTTCGGCCTTGATCTTCACCAAGGGACTCCTTCCCTTGTTCTTCTTCACCTCTCTTGGACAAGAGAGAGAACCTTCATCTTCAATATAGGAAATGAGAGATGGGGAGGTGGTGGAAGTGAGAGCCTCACAAGATATACAAATGATACTAGCTCTCTTACAAATCTCCTACTCACTCTAATGGATGTAGCAAGTGATTAAGCTTAGAGAGAGAGAGGAGGCTGTAGGAAGCACTCAACTATAGAATAGGAACCTCACAAAGAGTTTGCAATTTATGCTCAACCTTGGAATGAAGCCCAAGGGGTCCTATTTATAGCTGGGGATGCCTCTTAGCCTTTGGGAACACTTGTGAACGAAAAATAGCCATTTTACAAGTTGCAACGGATCTATTTTGGGTCCCAACAAAGTCTCCAACGGTTGGAAATGCTTTTTCTGCATTCCAGTACAGTCTGATCGGCCGAGTTTCAATAAAGGCAACTCGGCCGAACCACTAAGCGACAAGTCTGAAAGATAGACTGTCGGCCGAGTTCCCTTGGAGAAACTCGGTCGATCGGTCGACTTTCAACTTGGACCGATCAGTGGATCGGCCGAGTTTCCCACCATAGGAACTCGACCGACCAGGGATCGGCTGAGTTGGTAACTCGGCCGATTGCCCAGAAAATTCCAGAATATATGGATCGGCCGAGTTTGGAATTCGGCCGACCAAATCCCTGTTATGGGTATTTTGGAATTTTCGTAAAATTGTACAAATGATGGATTTTTGTGTCCCAATAATTTTTCTAAGCTTAATTACAAGTCATACAATCATTACAAGTGGTTACAAAGCAATTCTAAGGTCATTTACATAGAGATCCCAAATTGCACACTTGTAGCTATTTTGACTTGTCTTTTCTCCAATTTGATATGCGCAAGTTAGGGCATTTGGAGTGTGTCTAAACCTAATCTGAAATCACTCAATGTAGAATCATTAGATACCACTATGTGGAATGGTTAGTCATCATCAAAACAAGGGTTTAGTCAATTTAGACGTGAGTCAACATTGACCTAATTGACCTTAAGTCAACATTCTCCCCCTTTTTGAAGATGACAAACCATTCCATAAATGTATTGAAAGCTTGTACGTAAAATCATACCTTCGGAGAAACCTAGGGGTTTCAATAGGATTGAGCTCATATGCTCCCCCTCAATTGATGCGCATGGAGTTCTCATACTCCCCCTCAATTGATGCTATTTCTCCTGCATGGTTAGCTTTCATAACATTTATAGAAACTATGTCTTCTACTCATATATGTCTACACATATATGTCTCCTCCCCTTTACCTTCTCCCCTTTACATGGACATTCTTCTCCTCTTCATGTAAGACATGCCTTCTTCCTCTTTTTAAAAGAAGACATTACCTTTCTCCCCCTTTGTCATTTCAAAAAGGTGGGGGTTATAAAAAAAAAGAAACATCACTTGTTAAAGAGAAAGGAGATAACACAAATATATAAGGAGAGTAGAAGAGCACAGATAGGGGCTTGTCCAAGCATAGAAACAAAAGCAAGTTAAAGCATATACTTGAACAACCCAAAACATGCAAGATAGGGTGCTGCAGAAAAACAATAAATCGCAATTTTGACCCTCAAGATGATGGAATTTGATCAAAAACCATCAGGGCTCATGGCAAAGCGATGAGCCTTGTTCAGAAGGTAGTTTCTGCATAAAAAACACTATACTTGCAGCAAAAACTGAAACTGGAGCAAAAGCTGCATAAAAATCCACAAAAACTCCAATTTCTACCTATCATGTAGATCTATGTACCCTGCATCACAATGTAATGCAAGCAACTCAAGATAGTAGATATGCAATTTAAGGAACAATCTTGAGCCTGTATGAGATAAGATACAAGCATAACATATAGATGATCAAAGATGGCACTTTGTAAACAAGGTTAGAAATACATGTATATGAACTACTAGTAGATGGTATCACAAGTTAGGACTACTAGTAGGATCTAGATCATAGCAAGAGATACCAAAAGGTACACAAGATAAAGCAAGCTATGAGTAGATGTAGAGATATATCCAAACAAAGAGATATGCAAATTTTAGACGCATGAAAGGATATAACTCACTAGATATGCATCCTTACCATAAGATGATTACCCCTAAGAACCTCAAGGTTGTATCAAAACAAGATATACACCTAGATAGATGTAGCAAGTTAGAGCACAACGGAAGCGATTTTAGACACAACTAAGAGATCCAAAGAGATCATCATCAAAACCTGCAAAACAACTCAAAGCAAGTAATTGCAACATATAGATATACCAATTTAGAGCAATTAGAGAGATAGAGTTGTAAGCAAGATAGGCAATTTATAACATGGCAATATGCATATATAAAGGTACCAAATGGAGTGCCAAAGAATAAGGCTATTGGTTGAGAAAATCTAGTTGAGAGGGAAATTCTCATTCAATAAGCCAACTGTATACTCTGTGAACAGTGTTTTCGGTCGAGTTCTGTGTATTGGCAACTCGGCCGATCACAGCTGTTGGCAACACCCATTGGTGCCTATCGGTCGAGTTTTAGACAGGACAAAACTCGGCCGACAAAACTACTGTAGAAAAAGCACATATTTTTCATAAAACATATCTAGAGGCATGCTAAAAAATACAAACCATATCCAAACATGTCTAAGCAAGTTAGTAATGCACTATATAAGCATTAGAAACAGTTTTTGAGCAAGAGTGTGAAGAGAAACACAAAATGCCACTTTTGACTCAAAAACCATATGTATAGTGCACACTAACTTGACAAAACAAGTTAGAAATGGTTACAAGCAATAAAACATTTACCTTTGTGCTTACCATTGCCTTTCCACTTGTTGTCACCCTTTACACATCTCACCTTTCTTCTTTCATGTGGATTGAGAAGTCAATTTGCAATACAATAGCTCAAATCAATCCATTTGTACGTACCTACAAGAAGAAAGATGAAATGGTCCCCAATCATGTTTTTGGGTCCGGAGGGGTTAGTTTAGCAACCCAAATCCTATTGCTCTTGGGTGCTTTCCTAAAAGGACAACATGAAGAATAATGACCAAAATCATTGCAATAGTTGCATGTGCCCATAGTCTTGGAACTAGAGGATTCTCCATGGAATATTGGAGGTCCTTTATCTTTGTTGTTCCCTTGACTACTATCATATCCTAAACCATGTCTACCAATTTGTTTAGTAGAATGGTGTAGGATGTCATTAAGACTCTTCTTACCAACTAAGAATCTTTGCAAAGAAGATCTTAAACTATCATTATCATGCTTAAGAGAAGCAATAGTAGAAGACAATTGATTAATGTTATCTCTAGCATGTAGAAGATCATTTTCTAGGCAAAGAGTTTTAGTTAAATAAGAATCTCTATCAATATGAAGAGAAGCAACATCATTCTCTCTATTAGTAGAACTAGAACAAGATTCATGCCCATTGATTTTAGCAAGCAAGGAGGCATTTTCTAGTTCTAATTCATGCAAAACAAAATCTTTGTTTTTGTTTTCAGATTTAAGAACATCAATGTCATGCATGAGAGAATCAACAATTAAAGTATGTTCTTCATTAGAATTAGGAATGAGAGGTTGAGCTTCTAGAAATTTAATCTTATCAAGTAAACTAGCATTTTCAAGTTTAAGAGAGTCTGCTTGGCTAAGACAATCATTTTTATCAATAAGCAAGCAAGAATTTGCATATTCAAGATCATCTAGTTCTATATGCAAATTATCAACAATTTTAGCAAGCTTTTTCTTTTTCTTTTTAGAAGACTTAAGAGATGCACAAATATCATGAATGAGATCAATCAAGGATTCTTTATCTGAAGAGTCTATATTTACCTCATTTGAGTCTTCACTTGTTGATGCTATAAGGGCAAAATGGCATTCCCCTTCATCACTAGAGCTTGAGCTTGATCCTTCACATGAATCTTCACTTGAGCTTGAGTTGGAGGAGCCACTTGAGCTTGAGTGCCATTTCTCCTTCTTGTGAAGATGGGTCTTTTTGCCTTGTGGGCAATCTTCCTTGTAGTGACCCTTATTTCCACATGTGAAGCACCGGATGGAGGAGGACTTGCCTTTGTAGAGTCTACCTTTGGAGTACATGGCATCTTCTTTAGCTTGAGAGGATGGAGAGACTTTTTCCATGATAGCTTCAATTTGAGCCTTTATTTCAGCCTTCTTCATTCTCTTAAGCTCTTTCTTCTCTTGTCTTTCTACTTCCTCCCTCTTGTCATGTGTAGCTTCATGTGCTTGTAGATTTCCAATGAGATCTTCAATAGGAATATCCCTAAGAGACCTTGCTTCTTCAATGGAAGTCACCTTGGATTCCCATCTCTTGGGGAGAGTTCTAAGGATCTTTGAGTTGATCTCTCCACTAGACATAGGATGTCCTAGAACAGCAAGACCATTCAAGATGGTGTTGAGCCTTGAGTACATGTTGGCTATGCTCTCTTCCTTTCCCATCTTGAAGTTCTCAAGCAACCCTTTGAGCATGTAGACTTTGCTTTCCTTCACTTGATCTGTCCCTTCATAAGTGATGCAAAGCTTTATCCATACCTCATAGGCCGTCTCACAAGAGGAAATCCGGTTGAACTCGGTGGGGGTCATGGAGGCATATAGGATGTGCATGGATCTAGCATTCAAGGTTGCTTTCATCAAGGTGGCTTCATCCCATTCTTCAATGTTTGTCTTTGGTAGAATGTATGGGCTGTTCACCATTTGCCACATCTCGAGACTTGATCCTTGGATGAAGAATTGAAGTCTTCTTCTCCAATAGAGGAAGTTGCTCCCATTGAAGATTGGAAGGCTGGTAGAGAGTCTCCCTCCTAGGTAGTCACCCATCTTCTCCTACTTGTAGAAGTATGCTTGGAGAAGACCCGCTCTGATACCACTTGTTGGATCCTAGATGGGTGACTTAGATGCTCTAGAGGGGGGGGTGAATAGAGCTGAAAGCACTTAAACAAAATTCATTAAACCTTCAAAATATATGACAAGATTAGGTTGCTAAATAGGTAATTTGAGTGCAACTAAATCATGCATAGCAAGGATAAGAGAGATTGAACATACACCAATAGACAAGCTATTTAGAGTGGTTCCACACTTCAAACTAGAAGTGTGTCAGTCCACTTGCCTAGAGAGGTCAACCTCTAGGACTTCAACCAATTGCACTCTTATATTCATTCATAAGACTTACAATACATGACCCAACAAAGGACTTACCTATCCAATACAAAGAGTCTTCAACCTTACCAAGGACTTACCCACTTTGCAAGAGTCTTCGGCCTTCTCCAAGGACTTACCCACTCTTGCACAAGTCTTCGGCCTTGTAGGAATTACCCACTCTTCTTGGATATTCAGCCTTTGACTTCACCTTCACTCGGAGAAGCTTTCCACCAAGGACTTACCCACTTGAGCTTGAGTCTTCTGCCTTCTCCAAGGGCTTACCCACTCTAGCTCCAAGTCTTCGGCCTTGATCTTCACCAAGGGACTCCTTCCCTTGTTCTTCTTCACCTCTCTTGGACAAGAGAGAGAACCTTCATCTTCAATATAGGAAATGAGAGATGGGGAGGTGGTGGAAGTGAGAGCCTCATAAGATATACAAATGATACTAGCTCTCTTACAAATCTCCTACTCACTCTAATGGATGTAGCAAGTGATTAAGCTTAGAGAGAGAGAGGAGGCTGTAGGAAGCACTCAACTATAGAATAGGAACCTCACAAAGAGTTTGCAATGAATGCTCAACCTTGGAATGAAGCCCAAGGGGTCCTATTTATAGCTGGGGATGCCTCTTAGCCTTTGGGAACACTTGTGAACGAAAAATAGCCGTTTTACAAGTTGCAACGGATCTATTTTGGGTCCCAACAAAGTCTCCAACGGTTGGAAATGCTTTTTCTGCATTCCAGTACAGTCTGATCGGCCGAGTTTCAATAAAGGCAACTCAGCCGAACCACTAAGCGACAAGTCTGAAAGATAGACTGTCGGCCGAGTTCCCTTGGAGAAACTCGGCCGATCGGTCGACTTTCAACTTGGACCGATCAGTGGATCGGCCGAGTTTCCCACCATAGGAACTCGACCGACCAGGGATCGGCTGAGTTGGTAACTCGGCCGATTGCCCAGAAAATTCCAGAATATATGGATCGGCCGAGTTTGGAATTCGGCCGACCAAATCCCTGTTATGGGTATTTTGGAATTTTCGTAAAACTGTACAAATGATGGATTTTTGTGTCCCAATAATTTTTCTAAGCTTAATTACAAGTCATACAATCATTACAAGTGGTTACAAAGCAATTCTAAGGTCATTTACATAGAGATCCCAAATTGCACACTTGTAGCTATTTTGACTTGTCTTTTCTCCAATTTGATATGCGCAAGTTAGGGCATTTGGAGTGTGTCTAAACCTAATCTGAAATCACTCAATGTAGAAGCATTAGATACCAATATGTGGAATGGTTAGTCATCATCAAAACAAGGGTTTAGTCAATTTAGACGTGAGTCAACATTGACCTAATTGACCTTAAGTCAACATTCTCCCCCTTTTTGAAGATGTCAAACCATTCCATAAATGTATTGAAAGCTTGTACGTAAAATCATACCTTCGGAGAAACCTAGGGGTTTCAATAGGATTGAGATCATATGCTCCCCCTCAATTGATGCGCATGGAGTTCTCATACTCCCCCTCAATTGATGCTATTTCTCCTGCATGGTTAGCTTTCATAACATTTATAGAAACTATGTCTTCTACTCATATATGTCTACACATATATGTCTCCTCCCCTTTACCTTCTCCCCTTTACATGGACATTCTTCTCCTCTTCATGTAAGACATGCCTTCTTCCTCTTTTTAAAAGAAGACATTACCTTTCTCCCCCTTTGTCATTTCAAAAAGGTGGGGGTTATAAAAAAAAAAGAAACATCAGTTGTTAAAGAGAAAGGAGATAACACAAATATATAAGGAGAGTAGAAGAGCACAGATAGGGGCTTGTCCAAGCATAGAAACAAAAGCAAGTTAAAGCATATACTTGAACAACCCAAAACATGCAAGATAGGGTGCTGCAGAAAAACAATAAATCGCAATTTTGACCCTCAAGATGATGGAATTTGATCAAAAACCATCAGGGCTCATGGCAAAGCGATGAGCCTTGTTCAGAAGGTAGTTTCTGCATAAAAAACACTATACTTGCAGCAAAAACTGAAACTGGAGCAAAAGCTGCATAAAAATCCACAAAAACTCCAATTTCTACCTATCATGTAGATCTATGTACCCTGCATCACAATGTAATGCAAGCAACTCAAGATAGTAGATATGCAATTTAAGGAACAATCTTGAGCCTGTATGAGATAAGATACAAGCATAACATATAGATGATCAAAGATGGCACTTTGTAAACAAGGTTAGAAATACATGTATATGAACTACTAGTCGATGGTATCACAAGTTAGGACTACTAGTAGGATCTAGATCATAGCAAGAGATACCAAAAGGTACACAAGATAAAGCAAGCTATGAGTAGATGTAGAGATATATCCAAACAAAGAGATATGCAAATTTTAGACGCATGAAAGGATATAACTCACTAGATATGCATCCTTACCATAAGATGATTACCCCTAAGAACCTCAAGGTTGTATCAAAACAAGATATACACCTAGATAGATGTAGCAAGTTAGAGCACAACGGAAGCAATTTTAGACACAACTAAGAGATCCAAAGAGATCATCATCAAAACCTGCAAAACAACTCAAAGCAAGTAATTGCAACATATAGATATACCAATTTAGAGCAATTAGAGAGATAGAGTTGTAAGCAAGATAGGCAATTTAGAACATGGCAATATGCATATATAAAGGTACCAAATGGAGTGCCAAAGAATAAGGCTATTGGTTGAGAAAATCTAGTTGAGAGGGAAATTCTCATTCAATAAGCCAACTGTATACTCTGTGAACAGTGTTTTCGGTCGAGTTCTGTGTATTGGCAACTCGGCCGATCACAGCTGTTGGCAACACCCATTGGTGCCTATCGGTCGAGTTTTAGACAGGACAAAACTCGGCCGACAAAACTACTGTAGAAAAAGCACATATTTTTCATAAAACATATCTAGAGGCATGCTAAAAAATACAAACCATATCCAAACATGTCTAAGCAAGTTAGTAATGCACTATATAAGCATTAGAAACAGTTTTTGAGCAAGAGTGTGAAGAGAAACACAAAATGCCACTTTTGACTCAAAAACCATATGTATAGTGCACACTAACTTGACAAAACAAGTTAGAAATGGTTACAAGCAATAAAACATTTACCTTTGTGCTTACCATTGCCTTTCCACTTGTTGTCACCCTTTACACATCTCACCTTTCTTCTTTCATGTGGATTGAGAAGTCAATTTGCAATACAATAGCTCAAATCAATCCATTTGTACGTACCTACAAGAAGAAAGATGAAATGGTCCCCAATCATGTTTTTGGGTCCGGAGGGGTTAGTTTAGCAACCCAAATCCTATTGCTCTTGGGTGCTTTCCTAAAAGGACAACATGAAGAATAATGACCAAAATCATTGCAATAGTTGCATGTGCCCATAGTCTTGGAACTAGAGGATTCTCCATGGAATATTGGAGGTCCTTTATCTTTGTTGTTCCCTTGACTACTATCATATCCTAAACCATGTCTACCAATTTGTTTAGTAGAATGGTGTAGGATGTCATTAAGACTCTTCTTACCAACTAAGAATCTTTGCAAAGAAGATCTTAAACTATCATTATCATGCTTAAGAGAAGCAATAGTAGAAGACAATTGATTAATGTTATCTCTAGCATGTAGAAGATCATTTTCTAGGCAAAGAGTTTTAGTTAAATAAGAATCTCTATCAATATGAAGAGAAGCAACATCATTCTCTCTATTAGTAGAACTAGAACAAGATTCATGCCCATTGATTTTAGCAAGCAAGGAGGCATTTTCTAGTTCTAATTCATGCAAAACAAAATCTTTGTTTTTGTTTTCAGATTTAAGAACATCAATGTCATGCATGAGAGAATCAACAATTAAAGTATGTTCTTCATTAGAATTAGGCATGAGAGGTTGAGCTTCTAGAAATTTAATCTTATCAAGTAAACTAGCATTTTCAAGTTTAAGAGAGTCTGCTTGGCTAAGACAATCATTTTTATCAATAAGCAAGCAAGAATTTGCATATTCAAGATCATCTAGTTCTATATGCAAATTATCAACAATTTTAGCAAGCTTTTTCTTTTTCTTTTTAGAAGACTTAAGAGATGCACAAATATCATGAATGAGATCAATCAAGGATTCTTTATCTGAAGAATCTATATTTACCTCATTTGAGTCTTCACTTGTTGATGCTATAAGGGCAAAATGGCATTCCCCTTCATCACTAGAGCTTGAGCTTGATCCTTCACATGAATCTTCACTTGAGCTTGAGTTGGAGGAGCCACTTGAGCTTGAGTGCCATTTCTCCTTCTTGTGAAGATGGGTCTTTTCGCCTTGTGGGCAATCTTCCTTGTAGTGACCCTTATTTCCACATGTGAAGCACCGGATGGAGGAGGACTTGCCTTTGTAGAGTCTACCTTTGGAGTACATGGCATCTTCTTTAGCTTGAGAGGATGGAGAGACTTTTTCCATGATAGCTTCAATTTGAGCCTTTATTTCAGCCTTCTTCATTCTCTTAAGCTCTTTCTTCTCTTGTCTTTCTACTTCCTCCCTCTTGTCATGTGTAGCTTCATGTGCTTGTAGATTTCCAATGAGATCTTCAATAGGAATATCCCTAAGAGACCTTGCTTCTTCAATGGAAGTCACCTTGGATTCCCATCTCTTGGGGAGAGTTCTAAGGATCTTTGAGTTGATCTCTCCACTAGACATAGGATGTCCTAGAACAGCAAGACCATTCAAGATGGTGTTGAGCCTTGAGTACATGTTGGCTATGCTCTCTTCCTTTCCCATCTTGAAGTTCTCAAGCAACCCTTTGAGCATGTAGACTTTGCTTTCCTTCACTTGATCTGTCCCTTCATAAGTGATGCAAAGCTTTATCCATACCTCATAGGCCGTCTCACAAGAGGAAATCCGGTTGAACTCGGTGGGGGTCATGGAGGCATATAGGATGTGCATGGATCTAGCATTCAAGGTTGCTTTCATCAAGGTGGCTTCATCCCATTCTTCAATGTTTGTCTTTGGTAGAATGTATGGGCTGTTCACCATTTGCCACATCTCGAGACTTGATCCTTGGATGAAGAATTGAAGTCTTCTTCTCCAATAGAGGAAGTTGCTCCCATTGAAGATTGGAAGGCTGGTAGAGAGTCTCCCTCCTAGGTAGTCACCCATCTTCTCCTACTTGTAGAAGTATGCTTGGAGAAGACCCGCTCTGATACCACTTGTTGGATCCTAGATGGGTGACTTAGATGCTCTAGAGGGGGGGTGAATAGAGCTGAAAGCACTTAAACAAAATTCATTAAACCTTCAAAATATATGACAAGATTAGGTTGATAAATAGGTAATTTGAGTGCAACTAAATCATGCATAGCAAGGATAAGAGAGATTGAACATACACCAATAGACAAGCTATTTAGAGTGGTTCCACACTTCAAACTAGAAGTGTGTCAGTCCACTTGCCTAGAGAGGTCAACCTCTAGGACTTCAACCAATTGCACTCTTATATTCATTCATAAGACTTACAATACATGACCCAACAAAGGACTTCCCTATCCAATACAAAGAGTCTTCAACCTTACCAAGGACTTACCCACTTTGCAAGAGTCTTCGGCCTTCTCCAAGGACTTACCCACTCTTGCACAAGTCTTCGGCCTTGTAGGAATTACCCACTCTTCTTGGATCTTCAGCCTTTGACTTCACCTTCACTCGGAGAAGCTTTCCACCAAGGACTTACCCACTTGAGCTTGAGTCTTCTGCCTTCTCCAAGGGCTTACCCACTCTAGCTCCAAGTCTTCGGCCTTGATCTTCACCAAGGGACTCCTTCCCTTGTTCTTCTTCACCTCTCTTGGACAAGAGAGAGAACCTTCATCTTCAATATAGGAAATGAGAGATGGGGAGGTGGTGGAAGTGAGAGCCTCACAAGATATACAAATGATACTAGCTCTCTTACAAATCTCCTACTCACTCTAATGGATGTAGCAAGTGATTAAGCTTAGAGAGAGAGAGGAGGCTGTAGGAAGCACTCAACTATAGAATAGAAACCTCACAAAGAGTTTGCAATGAATGCTCAACCTTGGAATGAAGCCCAAGGGGTCCTATTTATAGCTGGGGATGCCTCTTAGCCTTTGGGAACACTTGTGAACGAAAAATAGCCGTTTTACAAGTTGCAACGGATCTATTTTGGGTCCCAACAAAGTCTCCAACGGTTGGAAATGCTTTCTCTGCATTCCAGTACAGTCTGATCGGCCGAGTTTCAATAAAGGCAACTCGGCCGAACCACTAAGCGACAAGTCTGAAAGATAGACTATCGGCCGAGTTCCCTTGGAGAAACTCGGCCGATCGGTCGACTTTCAACTTGGACCGATCAGTGGATCGGCCGAGTTTCCCACCATAGGAACTCGACCGACCAGGGATCGGCTGAGTTGGTAACTCGGCCGATTGCCCAGAAAATTCCAGAATATATGGATCGGCCGAGTTTGGAATTCGGCCGACCAAATCCCTGTTATGGGTATTTTGGAATTTTCGTAAAACTGTACAAATGATGGATTTTTGTGTCCCAATAATTTTTATAAGCTTAATTACAAGTCATACAATCATTACAAGTGGTTACAAAGCAATTCTAAGGTCATTTACATAGAGATCCCAAATTGCACACTTGTAGCTATTTTGACTTGTCTTCTCTCCAATTTGATATGCGCAAGTTAGGGCATTTGGAGTGTGTCTAAACCTAATCTGAAATCACTCAATGTAGAAGCATTAGATACCAATATGTGGAATGGTTAGTCATCATCAAAACAAGGGTTTAGTCAATTTAGACGTGAGTCAACATTGACCTAATTGACCTTAAGTCAACATTCTCCCCCTTTTTGAAGATGACAAACCATTCCATAAATGTATTGAAAGCTTGTACGTAAAATCATACCTTCGGAGAAACCGAGGGGTTTCAATAGGATTGAGCTCATATGCTCCCCCTCAATTGATGCGCATGGAGTTCTCATACTCCCCCTCAATTGATGCTATTTCTCCTGCATGGTTAGCTTTCATAACATTTATAGAAACTATGTCTTCTACTCATATATGTCTACACATATATGTCTCCTCCCCTTTACCTTCTCCCCTTTACATGGACATTCTTCTCCTCTTCATGTAAGACATGCCTTCTTCCTCTTTTTAAAAGAAGACATTACCTTTCTCCCCCTTTGTCATTTCAAAAAGGTGGGGGTTATAAAAAAAAAGAAACATCACTTGTTAAAGAGAAAGGAGATAACACAAATATATAAGGAGAGTAGAAGAGCACAGATAGGGACTTGTCCAAGCATAGAAAGAAAAGCAAGTTAAAGCATATACTTGAACAACCCAAAACATGCAAGATAGGGTGCTGCAGAAAAACAATAAATCGCAATTTTGACCCTCAAGATGATGGAATTTGATCAAAAACCATCAGGGCTCATGGCAAAGCGATGAGCCTTGTTCAGAAGGTAGTTTCTGCATAAAAAACACTATACTTGCAGCACAAACTGAAACTGGAGCAAAAGCTGCATAAAAATCCACAAAAACTCCAATTTCTACCTATCATGTAGATCTATGTACCCTGCATCACAATGTTATGCAAGCAACTCAAGATAGTAGATATGCAATTTAAGGAACAATCTTGAGCCTGTATGAGATAAGATACAAGCATAACATATAGATGATCAAAGATGGCACTTTGTAAACAAGGCTAGAAATACATGTATATGAACTACTAGTAGATGGTATCACAAGTTAGGACTACTAGTAGGATCTAGATCATAGCAAGAGATACCAAAAGGTACACAAGATAAAGCAAGCTATGAGTAGATGTAGAGATATATCCAAACAAAGAGATATGCAAATTTTAGACGCATGAAAGGATATAACTCACTAGATATGCATCCTTACCATAAGATGATTACCCCTAAGAACCTCAAGGTTGTATCAAAACAAGATATACACCTAGATAGATGTAGCAAGTTAGAGCACAACGGAAGCGATTTTAGACACAACTAAGAGATCCAAAGAGATCATCATCAAAACCTGCAAAACAACTCAAAGCAAGTAATTGCAACATATAGATATACCAATTTAGAGCAATTAGAGAGATAGAGTTGTAAGCAAGATAGGCAATTTAGAACATGGCAATATGCATATATAAAGGTACCAAATGGAGTGCCAAAGAATAAGGCTATTGGTTGAGAAAATCTAGTTGAGAGGGAAATTCTCATTCAATAAGCCAACTGTATACTCTGTGAACAGTGTTTTCGGTCGAGTTCTGTGTATTGGCAACTCGGCCGATCACAGCTGTTGGCAACACCCATTGGTGCCTATCGGTCGAGTTTTAGACAGGACAAAACTCGGCCGACAAAACTACTGTAGAAAAAGCACATATTTTTCATAAAACATATCTAGAGGCATGCTAAAAAATACAAACCATATCCAAACATGTCTAAGCAAGTTAGTAATGCACTATATAAGCATTAGAAACAGTTTTTGAGCAAGAGTGTGAAGAGAAACACAAAATGCCACTTTTGACTCAAAAACCATATGTATAGTGCACACTAACTTGACAAAACAAGTTAGAAATGGTTACAAGCAATAAAACATTTACCTTTGTGCTTACCATTGCCTTTCCACTTGTTGTCACCCTTTACACATCTCACCTTTCTTCTTTCATGTGGATTGAGAAGTCAATTTGCAATACAATAGCTCAAATCAATCCATTTGTACGTACCTACAAGAAGAAAGATGAAATGGTCCCCAATCATGTTTTTGGGTCCGGAGGGGTTAGTTTAGCAACCCAAATCCTATTGCTCTTGGGTGCTTTCCTAAAAGGACAACATGAAGAATAATGACCAAAATCATTGCAATAGTTGCATGTGCCCATAGTCTTGGAACTAGAGGATTCTCCATGGAATATTGGAGGTCCTTTATCTTTGTTGTTCCCTTGACTACTATCATATCCTAAACCATGTCTACCAATTTGTTTAGTAGAATGGTGTAGGATGTCATTAAGACTCTTCTTACCAACTAAGAATCTTTGCAAAGAAGATCTTAAACTATCATTATCATGCTTAAGAGAAGCAATAGTAGAAGACAATTGATTAATGTTATCTCTAGCATGTAGAAGATCATTTTCTAGGCAAAGAGTTTTAGTTAAATAAGAATCTCTATCAATATGAAGAGAAGCAACATCATTCTCTCTATTAGTAGAACTAGAACAAGATTCATGCCCATTGATTTTAGCAAGCAAGGAGGCATTTTCTAGTTCTAATTCATGCAAAACAAAATCTTTGTTTTTGTTTTCAGATTTAAGAACATCAATGTCATGCATGAGAGAATCAACAATTAAAGTATGTTCTTCATTAGAATTAGGCATGAGAGGTTGAGCTTCTAGAAATTTAATCTTATCAAGTAAACTAGCATTTTCAAGTTTAAGAGAGTCTGCTTGGCTAAGACAATCATTTTTATCAATAAGCAAGCAAGAATTTGCATATTCAAGATCATCTAGTTCTATATGCAAATTATCAACAATTTTAGCAAGCTTTTTCTTTTTCTTTTTAGAAGACTTAAGAGATGCACAAATATCATGAATGAGATCAATCAAGGATTCTTTATCTGAAGAGTCTATATTTACCTCATTTGAGTCTTCACTTGTTGATGCTATAAGGGCAAAATGGCATTCCCCTTCATCACTAGAGATTGAGCTTGATCCTTCACATGAATCTTCACTTGAGCTTGAGTTGGAGGAGCCACTTGAGCTTGAGTGCCATTTCTCCTTCTTGTGAAGATGGGTCTTTTTGCCTTGTGGGCAATCTTCCTTGTAGTGACCCTTTTTTCCACATGTGAAGCACCGGATGGAGGAGGACTTGCCTTTGTAGAGTCTACCTTTGGAGTACATGGCATCTTCTTTAGCTTGAGAGGATGGAGAGACTTTTTCCATGATAGCTTCAATTTGAGCCTTTATTTCAGCCTTCTTCATTCTCTTAAGCTCTTTCTTCTCTTGTCTTTCTACTTCCTCCCTCTTGTCAAGTGTAGCTTCATGTGCTTGTAGATTTCCAATGAGATCTTCAATAGGAATATCCCTAAGAGACCTTGCTTCTTCAATGGAAGTCACCTTGGATTCCCATCTCTTGGGGAGAGTTCTAAGGATCTTTGAGTTGATCTCTCCACTAGACATAGGATGTCCTAGAACAGCAAGACCATTCAAGATGGTGTTGAGCCTTGAGTACATGTTGGCTATGCTCTCTTCCTTTCCCATCTTGAAGTTCTCAAGCAATCCTTTGAGCATGTAGACTTTGCTTTCCTTCACTTGATCTGTCCCTTCATAAGTGATGCAAAGCTTTATCCATACCTCATAGGCCGTCTCACAAGAGGAAATCCGGTTGAACTCGGTGGGGGTCATGGAGGCATATACGATGTGCATGGATCTAGCATTCAAGGTTGCTTTCATCAAGGTGGCTTCATCCCATTTTTCAATGTTTATCTTTGGTAGAATGTATGGGCTGTTCACCATTTGCCACATCTCGAGACTTGATCCTTGGATGAAGAATTGAAGTCTTCTTCTCCAATAGAGGAAGTTGCTCCCATTGAAGATTGGAAGGCTGGTAGAGAGTCTCCCTCCTAGGTAGTCACCCATCTTCTCCTACTTGTAGAAGTATGCTTGGAGAAGACCCGCTCTGATACCACTTGTTGGATCCTAGATGGGTGACTTAGATGCTCTAGAGGGGGGGTGAATAGAGCTGAAAGCACTTAAACAAAATTCATTAAACCTTCAAAATATATGACAAGATTAGGTTGCTAAATAGGTAATTTGAGTGCAACTAAATCATGCATAGCAAGGATAAGAGAGATTGAACATACACCAATAGACAAGCTATTTAGAGTGGTTCCACACTTCAAACTAGAAGTGTGTCAGTCCACTTGCCTAGAGAGGTCAACCTCTAGGACTTCAACCAATTGCACTCTTATATTCATTCATAAGACTTACAATACATGACCCAACAAAGGACTTACCTATCCAATATAAAGAGTCTTCAACCTTACCAAGGACTTACCCACTTTGCAAGAGTCTTCGGCCTTCTCCAAGGACTTACCCACTCTTGCACAAGTCTTCGGCCTTGTAGGAATTACCCACTCTTCTTGGATCTTCAGCCTTTGACTTCACCTTCACTCGGAGAAGCTTTCCACCAAGGACTTACCCACTTGAGCTTGAGTCTTCTGCCTTCTCCAAGGGCTTACCCACTCTAGCTCCAAGTCTTCGGCCTTGATCTTCACCAAGGGACTCCTTCCCTTGTTCTTCTTCACCTCTCTTGGACAAGAGAGAGAACCTTCATCTTCAATATAGGAAATGAGAGATGGGGAGGTGGTGGAAGTGAGAGCCTCACAAGATATACAAATGATACTAGCTCTCTTACAAATCTCCTACTCACTCTAATGGATGTAGCAAGTGATTAAGCTTAGAGAGAGAGAGGAGGCTGTAGGAAGCACTCAACTATAGAATAGGAACCTCACAAAGAGTTTGCAATGAATGCTCAACCTTGGAATGAAGCCCAAGGGGTCCTATTTATAGCTGGGGATGCCTCTTAGCCTTTGGGAACACTTGTGAACGAAAAATAGCCGTTTTACAAGTTGCAACGGATCTATTTTGGGTCCCAACAAAGTCTCCAACGGTTGGAAATGCTTTTTCTGCATTCCAGTACAGTCTGATCGGCCGAGTTTCAATAAAGGCAACTCGGCCGAACCACTAAGCGACAAGTCTGAAAGATAGACTGTCGGCCGAGTTCCCTTGGAGAAACTCGGCCGATCGGTCGACTTTCAACTTGGACCGATCAGTGGATCGGCCGAGTTTCCCACCATAGGAACTCGACCGACCAGGGATCGGCTGAGTTGGTAACTCGGCCGATTGCCCAGAAAATTCCAGAATATATGGATCGGCCGAGTTTGGAATTCGGCCGACCAAATCCCTGTTATGGGTATTTTGGAATTTTCGTAAAACTGTACAAATGATGGATTTTTGTGTCCCAATAATTTTTCTAAGCTTAATTACAAGTCATACAATCATTACAAGTGGTTACAAAGCAATTCTAAGGTCATTTACATAGAGATCCCAAATTGCACACTTGTAGCTATTTTGACTTGTCTTCTCTCCAATTTGATATGCGCAAGTTAGGGCATTTGGAGTGTGTCTAAACCTAATCTGAAATCACTCAATGTAGAAGCATTAGATACCAATATGTGGAATGGTTAGTCATCATCAAAACAAGGGTTTAGTCAATTTAGACGTGAGTCAACATTGACCTAATTGACCTTAAGTCAACATTCTCCCCCTTTTTGAAGATGACAAACAATTCCATAAATGTATTGAAAGCTTGTACGTAAAATCATACCTTCGGAGAAACCGAGGGGTTTCAATAGGATTGAGCTCATATGCTCCCCCTCAATTGATGCGCATGGAGTTCTCATACTCCCCCTCAATTGATGCTATTTCTCCTGCATGGTTAGCTTTCATAACATTTATAGAAACTATGTCTTCTACTCATATATGTCTACACATATATGTCTCCTCCCCTTTACCTTCTCCCCTTTACATGGACATTCTTCTCCTCTTCATGTAAGACATGCCTTCTTCCTCTTTTTAAAAGAAGACATTACCTTTCTCCCCCTTTGTCATTTCAAAAAGGTGGGGGTTATAAAAAAAAAAGAAACATCACTTGTTAAAGAGAAAGGAGATAACACAAATATATAAGGAGAGTAGAAGAGCACAGATAGGGGCTTGTCCAAGCATAGAAAGAAAAGCAAGTTAAAGCATATACTTGAACAACCCAAAACATGCAAGATAGGGTGCTGCAGAAAAACAATAAATCGCAATTTTGACCCTCAAGATGATGGAATTTGATCAAAAACCATCAGGGCTCATGGCAAAGCGATGAGCCTTGTTCAGAAGGTAGTTTCTGCATAAAAAACACTATACTTGCAGCACAAACTGAAACTGGAGCAAAAGCTGCATAAAAATCCACAAAAACTCCAATTTCTACCTATCATGTAGATCTATGTACCCTGCATCACAATGTTATGCAAGCAACTCAAGATAGTAGATATGCAATTTAAGGAACAATCTTGAGCCTGTATGAGATAAGATACAAGCATAACATATAGATGATCAAAGATGGCACTTTGTAAACAAGGCTAGAAATACATGTATATGAACTACTAGTAGATGGTATCACAAGTTAGGACTACTAGTAGGATCTAGATCATAGCAAGAGATACCAAAAGGTACACAAGATAAAGCAAGCTATGAGTAGATGTAGAGATATATCCAAACAAAGAGATATGCAAATTTTAGACGCATGAAAGGATATAACTCACTAGATATGCATCCTTACCATAAGATGATTACCCCTAAGAACCTCAAGGTTGTATCAAAACAAGATATACACCTAGATAGATGTAGCAAGTTAGAGCACAACGGAAGCGATTTTAGACACAACTAAGAGATCCAAAGAGATCATCATCAAAACCTGCAAAACAACTCAAAGCAAGTAATTGCAACATATAGATATACCAATTTAGAGCAATTAGAGAGATAGAGTTGTAAGCAAGATAGGCAATTTAGAACATGGCAATATGCATATATAAAGGTACCAAATGGAGTGCCAAAGAATAAGGCTATTGGTTGAGAAAATCTAGTTGAGAGGGAAATTCTCATTCAATAAGCCAACTGTATACTCTGTGAACAGTGTTTTCGGTCGAGTTCTGTGTATTGGCAACTCGGCCGATCACAGCTGTTGGCAACACCCATTGGTGCCTATCGGTCGAGTTTTAGACAGGACAAAACTCGGCCGACAAAACTACTGTAGAAAAAGCACATATTTTTCATAAAACATATCTAGAGGCATGCTAAAAAATACAAACCATATCCAAACATGTCTAAGCAAGTTAGTAATGCACTATATAAGCATTAGAAACAGTTTTTGAGCAAGAGTGTGAAGAGAAACACAAAATGCCACTTTTGACTCAAAAACCATATGTATAGTGCACACTAACTTGACAAAACAAGTTAGAAATGGTTACAAGCAATAAACCATTTACCATTGTGCTTACCATTGCCTTTCCACTTGTTGTCACCCTTTACACATATCACCTTTCTTCTTTCATGTGGATTGAGAAGTCAATTTGCAATACAATAGCTCAAATCAATCCATTTGTACGTACCTACAAGAAGAAAGATGAAATGGTCCCCAATCATGTTTTTGGGTCCGGAGGGGTTAGTTTAGCAACCCAAATCCTATTGCTCTTGGGTGCTTTCCTAAAAGGACAACATGAAGAATAATGACCAAAATCATTGCAATAGTTGCATGTGCCCATAGTCTTGGAACTAGAGGATTCTCCATGGAATATTGGAGGTCCTTTATCTTTGTTGTTCCCTTGACTACTATCATATCCTAAACCATGTCTACCAATTTGTTTAGTAGAATGGTGTAGGATGTCATTAAGACTCTTCTTACCAACTAAGAATCTTTGCAAAGAAGATCTTAAACTATCATTATCATGCTTAAGAGAAGCAATAGTAGAAGACAATTGATTAATGTTATCTCTAGCATGTAGAAGATCATTTTCTAGGCAAAGAGTTTTAGTTAAATAAGAATCTCTATCAATATGAAGAGAAGCAACATCATTCTCTCTATTAGTAGAACTAGAACAAGATTCATTCCCATTGATTTTAGCAAGCAAGGAGGCATTTTCTAGTTCTAATTCATGCAAAACAAAATCTTTGTTTTTGTTTTCAGATTTAAGAACATCAATGTCATGCATGAGAGAATCAACAATTAAAGTATGTTCTTCATTAGAATTAGGCATGAGAGGTTGAGCTTCTAGAAATTTAATCTTATCAAGTAAACTAGCATTTTCAAGTTTAAGAGAGTCTGCTTGGCTAAGACAATCATTTTTATCAATAAGCAAGCAAGAATTTGCATATTCAAGATCATCTAGTTCTATATGCAAATTATCAACAATTTTAGCAAGCTTTTTCTTTTTCTTTTTAGAAGACTTAAGAGATGCACAAATATCATGAATGAGATCAATCAAGGATTCTTTATCTGAAGAGTCTATATTTACCTCATTTGAGTCTTCACTTGTTGATGCTATAAGGGCAAAATGGCATTCCCCTTCATCACTAGAGCTTGAGCTTGATCCCTCACATGAATCTTCACTTGAGCTTGAGTTGGAGGAGCCACTTGAGCTTGAGTGCCATTTCTCCTTCTTGTGAAGATGGGTCTTTTTGCCTTGTGGGCAATCTGCCTTGTAGTGACCCTTATTTCCACATGTGAAGCACCGGATGGAGGAGGACTTGCCTTTGTAGAGTCTACCTTTGGAGTACATGGCATCTTCTTTAGCTTGAGAGGATGGAGAGACTTTTTCCATGATAGTTTCAATTTGAGCCTTTATTTCAGCCTTCTTCATTCTCTTAAGCTCTTTCTTCTCTTGTCTTTCTACTTCCTCCCTCTTGTCAAGTGTAGCTTCATGTGCTTGTAGATTTCCAATGAGATCTTCAATAGGAATATCCCTAAGAGACCTTGCTTCTTCAATGGAAGTCACCTTGGATTCCCATCTCTTGGGGAGAGTTCTAAGGATCTTTGAGTTGATCTCTCCACTAGACATAGGATGTCCTAGAACAGCAAGACCATTCAAGATGGTGTTGAGCCTTGAGTACATGTTGGCTATGCTCTCTTCCTTTCCCATCTTGAAGTTCTCAAGCAACCCTTTGAGCATGTAGACTTTGCTTTCCTTCACTTGATCTGTCCCTTCATAAGTGATGCAAAGCTTTATCCATACCTCATAGGCCGTCTCACAAGAGGAAATCCGGTTGAACTCGGTGGGGGTCATGGAGGCATATAGGATGTGCATGGATCTAGCATTCAAGGTTGCATTCATCAAGGTGGCTTCATCCCATTCTTCAATGTTTGTCTTTGGTAGAATGTATGGGCTGTTCACCATTTGCCACATCTCGAGACTTGATCCTTGGATGAAGAATTGAAGTCTTCTTCTCCAATAGAGGAAGTTGCTCCCATTTAAGATTGGAAGGCTGGTAGAGAGTCTCCCTCCTAGGTAGTCACCCATCTTCTCCTACTTGTAGAAGTATGCTTGGAGAAGACCCGCTCTGATACCACTTGTTGGATCCTAGATGGGTGACTTAGATGCTCTAGAGGGGGGGTGAATAGAGCTGAAAGCACTTAAACAAAATTCATTAAACCTTCAAAATATATGACAAGATTAGGTTGCTAAATAGGTAATTTGAGTGCAACTAAATCATGCATAGCAAGGATAAGAGAGATTGAACATACACCAATAGACAAGCTATTTAGAGTGGTTCCACACTTCAAACTAGAAGTGTGTCAGTCCACTTGCCTAGAGAGGTCAACCTCTAGGACTTCAACCAATTGCACTCTTATATTCATTCATAAGACTTACAATACATGACCCAACAAAGGACTTACCTATCCAATACAAAGAGTCTTCAACCTTACCAAGGACTTACCCACTTTGCAAGTGTCTTCGGCCTTCTCCAAGGACTTACCCACTCTTGCACAAGTCTTCGGCCTTGTAGGAATTACCCACTCTTCTTGGATCTTCAGCCTTTGACTTCACCTTCACTCGGAGAAGCTTTCCACCAAGGACTTACCCACTTGAGCTTGAGTCTTCTGCCTTCTCCAAGGGCTTACCCACTCTAGCTCCAAGTCTTCGGCCTTGATCTTCACCAAGGGACTCCTTCCCTTGTTCTTCTTCACCTCTCTTGGACAAGAGAGAGAACCTTCATCTTCAATATAGGAAATGAGAGATGGGGAGGTGGTGGAAGTGAGAGCCTCACAAGATATACAAATGATACTAGCTCTCTTACAAATCTCCTACTCACTCTAATGGATGTAGCAAGTGATTAAGCTTAGAGAGAGAGAGGAGGCTGTAGGAAGCACTCAACTATAGAATAGGAACCTCACAAAGAGTTTGCAATGAATGCTCAACCTTGGAATGAAGCCCAAGGGGTCCTATTTATAGCTGGGGATGCCTCTTAGCCTTTGGGAACACTTGTGAACGAAAAATAGCCGTTTTACAAGTTGCAACGGATCTATTTTGGGTCCCAACAAAGTCTCCAACGGTTGGAAATGCTTTTTCTGCATTCCAGTACAGTCTGATCGGCCGAGTTTCAATAAAGGCAACTCGGCCGAACCACTAAGCGACAAGTCTGAAAGATAGACTGTCGGCCGAGTTCCCTTGGAGAAACTCGGCCGATCGGTCGACTTTCAACTTGGACCGATCAGTGGATCGGCCGAGTTTCCCACCATAGGAACTCGACCGACCAGGGATCGGCTGAGTTGGTAACTCGGCCGATTGCCCAGAAAATTCCAGAATATATGGATCGGCCGAGTTTGGAATTCGGCCGACCAAATCCCTGTTATGGGTATTTTGGAATTTTCGTAAAACTGTACAAATGATGGATTTTTGTGTCCCAATAATTTTTCTAAGCTTAATTACAAGTCATACAATCATTACAAGTGGTTACAAAGCAATTCTAAGGTCATTTACATAGAGATCCCAAATTGCACACTTGTAGCTATTTTGACTTGTCTTTTCTCCAATTTGATATGCGCAAGTTAGGGCATTTGGAGTGTGTCTAAACCTAATCTGAAATCACTCAATGTAGAAGCATTAGATACCAATATGTGGAATGGTTAGTCATCATCAAAACAAGGGTTTAGTCAATTTAGACGTGAGTCAACATTGACCTAATTGACCTTAAGTCAACATTCTCCCCCTTTTTGAAGATGACAAACCATTCCATAAATGTATTGAAAGCTTGTACGTAAAATCATACCTTCGGAGAAACCTAGGGGTTTCAATAGGATTGAGCTCATATGCTCCCCCTCAATTGATGCGCATGGAGTTCTCATACTCCCCCTCAATTGATGCTATTTCTCCTGCATGGTTAGCTTTCATAACATTTATAGAAACTATGTCTTCTACTCATATATGTCTACACATATATGTCTCCTCCCCTTTACCTTCTCCCCTTTACATGGACATTCTTCTCCTCTTCATGTAAGACATGCCTTCTTCCTCTTTTTAAAAGAAGACATTACCTTTCTCCCCCTTTGTCATTTCAAAAAGGTGGGGGGTTATAAAAAAAAAGAAACATCACTTGTTAAAGAGAAAGGAGATAACACAAATATATAAGGAGAGTAGAAGAGCACAGATAGGGGCTTGTCCAAGCATAGAAAGAAAAGCAAGTTAAAGCATATACTTGAACAACCCAAAACATGCAAGATAGGGTGCTGCAGAAAAACAATAAATCGCAATTTTGACCCTCAAGATGATGGAATTTGATCAAAAACCATCAGGGCTCATGGCAAAGCAATGAGCCTTGTTCAGAAGGTAGTTTCTGCATAAAAAACACTATACTTGCAGCAAAAACTGAAACTGGAGCAAAAGCTGCATAAAAATCCACAAAAACTCCAATTTCTACCTATCATGTAGATCTATGTACCCTGCATCACAATGTTATGCAAGCAACTCAAGATAGTAGATATGCAATTTAAGGAACAATCTTGAGCCTGTATGAGATAAGATACAAGCATAACATATAGATGATCAAAGATGGCACTTTGTAAACAAGGTTAGAAATACATGTATATGAACTACTAGTAGATGGTATCACAAGTTAGGACTACTAGTAGGATCTAGATCATAGCAAGAGATACCAAAAGGTACACAAGATAAAGCAAGCTATGAGTAGATGTAGAGATATATCCAAACAAAGAGATATGCAAATTTTAGACGCATGAAAGGATATAACTCACTAGATATGCATCCTTACCATAAGATGATTACCCCTAAGAACCTCAAGGTTGTATCAAAACAAGATATACACCTAGATAGATGTAGCAAGTTAGAGCACAACGGAAGCGATTTTAGACACAACTAAGAGATCCAAAGAGATCATCATCAAAACCTGCAAAACAACTCAAAGCAAGTAATTGCAATATATAGATATACCAATTTAGAGCAATTAGAGAGATAGAGTTGTAAGCAAGATAGGCAATTTAGAACATGGCAATATGCATATATAAAGGTACCAAATGGAGTGCCAAAGAATAAGGCTATTGGTTGAGAAAATCTAGTTGAGAGGGAAATTCTCATTCAATAAGCCAACTGTATACTCTGTGAACAGTGTTTTCGGTCGAGTTCTGTGTATTGGCAACTCGGCCGATCACAGCTGTTGGCAACACCCATTGGTGCCTATCGGTCGAGTTTTAGACAGGACAAAACTCGGCCGACAAAACTACTGTAGAAAAAGCACATATTTTTCATAAAACATATCTAGAGGCATGCTAAAAAATACAAACCATATCCAAACATGTCTAAGCAAGTTAGTAATGCACTATATAAGCATTAGAAACAGTTTTTGAGCAAGAGTGTGAAGAGAAACACAAAATGCCACTTTTGACTCAAAAACCATATGTATAGTGCACACTAACTTGACAAAACAAGTTAGAAATGGTTACAAGCAATAAAACATTTACCTTTGTGCTTACCATTGCCTTTCCACTTGTTGTCACCCTTTACACATCTCACATTTCTTCTTTCATGTGGATTGAGAAGTCAATCTGCAATACAATAGCTCAAATCAATCCATTTGTACGTACCTACAAGAAGAAAGATGAAATGGTCCCCAATCATGTTTTTGGGTCCGGAGGGGTTAGTTTAGCAACCCAAATCCTATTGCTCTTGGGTGCTTTCCTAAAAGGACAACATGAAGAATAATGACCAAAATCATTGCAATAGTTGCATGTGCCCATAGTCTTGGAACTAGAGGATTCTCCATGGAATATTGGAGGTCCTTTATCTTTGTTGTTCCCTTGACTACTATCATATCCTAAACCATGTCTACCAATTTGTTTAGTAGAATGGTGTAGGATGTCATTAAGACTCTTCTTACCAACTAAGAATCTTTGCAAAGAAGATCTTAAACTATCATTATCATGCTTAAGAGAAGCAATAGTAGAAGACAATTGATTAATGTTATCTCTAGCATGTAGAAGATCATTTTCTAGGCAAAGAGTTTTAGTTAAATAAGAATCTCTATCAATATGAAGAGAAGCAACATCATTCTCTCTATTAGTAGAACTAGAACAAGATTCATTCCCATTGATTTTAGCAAGCAAGGAGGCATTTTCTAGTTCTAATTCATGCAAAACAAAATCTTTGTTTTTGTTTTCAGATTTAAGAACATCAATGTCATGCATGAGAGAATCAACAATTAAAGTATGTTCTTCATTAGAATTAGGCATGAGAGGTTGAGCTTTTAGAAATTTAATCTTATCAAGTAAACTAGCATTTTCAAGTTTAAGAGAGTCTGCTTGGCTAAGACAATCATTTTTATCAATAAACAAGCAAGAATTTGCATATTCAAGATCATCTAGTTCTATATGCAAATTATCAACAATTTTAGCAAGCTTTTTCTTTTTCTTTTTAGAAGACTTAAGAGATGCACAAATATCATGAATGAGATCAATCAAGGATTCTTTATCTGAAGAGTCTATATTTACCTCATTTGAGTCTTCACTTGTTGATGCTATAAGGGCAAAATGGCATTCCCCTTCATCACTAGAGCTTGAGCTTGATCCCTCACATGAATCTTCACTTGAGCTTGAGTTGGAGGAGCCACTTGAGCTTGAGTGCCATTTCTCCTTCTTGTGAAGATGGGTCTTTTTGCCTTGTGGGCAATCTGCCTTGTAGTGACCCTTATTTCCACATGTGAAGCACCGGATGGAGGAGGACTTGCCTTTGTAGAGTCTACCTTTGGAGTACATGGCATCTTCTTTAGCTTGAGAGGATGGAGAGACTTTTTCCATGATAGCTTCAATTTGAGCCTTTATTTCAGCCTTCTTCATTCTCTTAAGCTCTTTCTTCTCTTGTCTTTCTACTTCCTCCCTCTTGTCAAGTGTAGCTTCATGTGCTTGTAGATTTCCAATGAGATCTTCAATAGGAATATCCCTAAGAGACCTTGCTTCTTCAATGGAAGTCACCTTGGATTCCCATCTCTTGGGGAGAGTTCTAAGGATCTTTGAGTTGATCTCTCCACTAGACATAGGATGTCCTAGAACAGCAAGACCATTCAAGATGGTGTTGAGCCTTGAGTACATGTTGGCTATGCTCTCTTCCTTTCCCATCTTGAAGTTCTCAAGCAACCCTTTGAGCATGTAGACTTTGCTTTCCTTCACTTGATCTGTCCCTTCATAAGTGATGCAAAGCTTTATCCATACCTCATAGGCCGTCTCACAAGAGGAAATCCGGTTGAACTCGGTGGGGGTCATGGAGGCATATAGGATGTGCATGGATCTAGCATTCAAGGTTGCATTCATCAAGGTGGCTTCATCCCATTCTTCAATGTTTGTCTTTGGTAGAATGTATGGGCTGTTCACCATTTGCCACATCTCGAGACTTGATCCTTGGATGAAGAATTGAAGTCTTCTTCTCCAATAGAGGAAGTTGTTCCCATTGAAGATTGGAAGGCTGGTAGAGAGTCTCCCTCCTAGGTAGTCACCCATCTTCTCCTACTTGTAGAAGTATGCTTGGAGAAGACCCGCTCTGATACCACTTGTTGGATCCTAGATGGGTGACTTAGATGCTCTAGAGGGGGGGTGAATAGAGCTGAAAGCACTTAAACAAAATTCATTAAACCTTCAAAATATATGACAAGATTAGGTTGCTAAATAGGTAATTTGAGTGCAACTAAATCATGCATAGCAAGGATAAGAGAGATTGAACATACACCAATAGACAAGCTATTTAGAGTGGTTCCACACTTCAAACTAGAAGTGTGTCAGTCCACTTGCCTAGAGAGGTCAACCTCTAGGACTTCAACCAATTGCACTCTTATATTCATTCATAAGACTTACAATACATGACCCAACAAAGGACTTACCTATCCAATACAAAGAGTCTTCAACCTTACCAAGGACTTACCCACTTTGCAAGAGTCTTCGGCCTTCTCCAAGGACTTACCCACTCTTGCACAAGTCTTCGGCCTTGTAGGAATTACCCACTCTTCTTGGATCTTCAGCCTTTGACTTCACCTTCACTCGGAGAAGCTTTCCACCAAGGACTTACCCACTTGAGCTTGAGTCTTCTGCCTTCTCCAAGGGCTTACCCACTCTAGCTCCAAGTCTTCGGCCTTGATCTTCACCAAGGGACTCCTTCCCTTGTTCTTCTTCACCTCTCTTGGACAAGAGAGAGAACCTTCATCTTCAATATAGGAAATGAGAGATGGGGAGGTGGTGGAAGTGAGAGCCTCACAAGATATACAAATGATACTAGCTCTCTTACAAATCTCCTACTCACTCTAATGGATGTAGCAAGTGATTAAGCTTAGAGAGAGAGAGGAGGCTGTAGGAAGCACTCAACTATAGAATAGGAACCTCACAAAGAGTTTGCAATGAATGCTCAACCTTGGAATGAAGCCCAAGGGGTCCTATTTATAGCTGGGGATGCCTCTTAGCCTTTGGGAACACTTGTGAACGAAAAATAGCCGTTTTACAAGTTGCAACGGATCTATTTTGGGTCCCAACAAAGTCTCCAACGGTTGGAAATGCTTTTTCTGCATTCCAGTACAGTCTGATCGGCCGAGTTTCAATAAAGGCAACTCGGCCGAACCACTAAGCGACAAGTCTGAAAGATAGACTGTCGGCCGAGTTCCCTTGGAGAAACTCGGCCGATCGGTCGACTTTCAACTTGGACCGATCAGTGGATCGGCCGAGTTTCCCACCATAGGAACTCGACCGACCAGGGATCGGCTGAGTTGGTAACTCGGCCGATTGCCCAGAAAATTCCAGAATATATGGATCGGCCGAGTTTGGAATTCGGCCGACCAAATCCCTGTTATGGGTATTTTGGAATTTTCGTAAAACTGTACAAATGATGGATTTTTGTGTCCCAATAATTTTTCTAAGCTTAATTACAAGTCATACAATCATTACAAGTGGTTACAAAGCAATTCTAAGGTCATTTACATAGAGATCCCAAATTGCACACTTGTAGCTATTTTGACTTGTCTTTTCTCCAATTTGATATGCGCAAGTTAGGGCATTTGGAGTGTGTCTAAACCTAATCTAAAATCACTCAATGTAGAAGCATTAGATACCAATATGTGGAATGGTTAGTCATCATCAAAACAAGGGTTTAGTCAATTTAGACGTGAATCAACATTGACCTAATTGACCTTAAGTTAACATTCTCCCCCTTTTTGAAGATGACAAACCATTCCATAAATGTATTGAAAGCTTGTACGTAAAATCATACCTTCAGAGAAACCTAGGGGTTTCAATAGGATTGAGCTCATATGCTCCCCCTCAATTGATGCACATGGAGTTCTCATACTCCCCCTCAATTGATGCTATTTCTCCTGCATGGTTAGCTTTCATAACATTTATAGAAACTATGTCTTCTACTCATATATGTCTACACATATATGTCTCCTCCCCTTTACCTTCTCCCCTTTACATGGACATTCTTCTCCTCTTCATGTAAGACATGCCTTCTTCCTCTTTTTAAAAGAAGACATTACCTTTCTCCCCCTTTGTCATTTCAAAAAGGTGGGGGTTATAAAAAAAAAAGAAACATCACTTGTTAAAGAGAAAGGAGATAACACAAATATATAAGGAGAGTAGAAGAGCACAGATAGGGGCTTGTCCAAGCATAGAAAGAAAAGCAAGTTAAAGCATATACTTGAACAACCCAAAACATGCAAGATAGGGTGCTGCAGAAAAACAATAAATCGCAATTTTGACCCTCAAGATGATGGAATTTGATCAAAAACCATCAGGGCTCATGGCAAAGCGATGAGCCTTGTTCAGAAGGTAGTTTCTGCATAAAAAACACTATACTTGCAGCAAAAACTGAAACTGGAGCAAAAGCTGCATAAAAATCCACAAAAACTCCAATTTCTACCTATCATGTAGATCTATGTACCCTGCATCACAATGTTATGCAAGCAACTCAAGATAGTAGATATGCAATTTAAGGAACAATCTTGAGCCTGTATGAGATAAGATACAAGCATAACATATAGATGATCAAAGATGGCACTTTGTAAACAAGGTTAGAAATACATGTATATGAACTACTAGTAGATGGTATCACAAGTTAGGACTACTAGTAGGATCTAGATCATAGCAAGAGATACCAAAAGGTACACAAGATAAAGCAAGCTATGAGTAGATGTAGAGATATATCCAAACAAAGAGATATGCAAATTTTAGACGCATGAAAGGATATAACTCACTAGATATGCATCCTTACCATAAGATGATTACCCCTAAGAACCTCAAGGTTGTATCAAAACAAGATATACACCTAGATAGATGTAGCAAGTTAGAGCACAACGGAAGCGATTTTAGACACAACTAAGAGATCCAAAGAGATCATCATCAAAACCTGCAAAACAACTCAAAGCAAGTAATTGCAACATATAGATATACCAATTTAGAGCAATTAGAGAGATAGAGTTGTAAGCAAGATAGGCAATTTAGAACATGGCAATATGCATATATAAAGGTACCAAATGGAGTGCCAAAGAATAAGGCTATTGGTTGAGAAAATCTAGTTGAGAGGGAAATTCTCATTCAATAAGCCAACTGTATACTCTGTGAACAGTGTTTTCGGTCGAGTTCTGTGTATTGGCAACTCGGCCGATCACAGCTGTTGGCATCACCCATTGGTGCCTATCGGTCGAGTTTTAGACAGGACAAAACTCGGCCGACAAAACTACTGTAGAAAAAGCACATATTTTTCATAAAACATATCTAGAGGCATGCTAAAAAATACAAACCATATCCAAACATGTCTAAGCAAGTTAGTAATGCACTATATAAGCATTAGAAACAGTTTTTGAGCAAGAGTGTGAAGAGAAACACAAAATGCCACTTTTGACTCAAAAACCATATGTATAGTGCACACTAACTTGACAAAACAAGTTAGAAATGGTTACAAGCAATAAAACATTTACCTTTGTGCTTACCATTGCCTTTCCACTTGTTGTCACCCTTTACACATCTCACCTTTCTTCTTTCATGTGGATTGAGAAGTCAATCTGCAATACAATAGCTCAAATCAATCCATTTGTACGTACCTACAAGAAGAAAGATGAAATGGTCCCCAATCATGTTTTTGGGTCCGGAGGGGTTAGTTTAGCAACCCAAATCCTATTGCTCTTGGGTGCTTTCCTAAAAGGACAACATGAAGAATAATGACCAAAATCATTGCAATAGTTGCATGTGCCCATAGTCTTGGAACTAGAGGATTCTCCATGGAATATTGGAGGTCCTTTATCTTTGTTGTTCCCTTGACTACTATCATATCCTAAACCATGTCTACCAATTTGTTTAGTAGAATGGTGTAGGATGTCATTAAGACTCTTCTTACCAACTAAGAATCTTTGCAAAGAAGATCTTAAACTATCATTATCATGCTTAAGAGAAGCAATAGTAGAAGACAATTGATTAATGTTATCTCTAGCATGTAGAAGATCATTTTCTAGGCAAAGAGTTTTAGTTAAATAAGAATCTCTATCAATATGAAGAGAAGCAACATCATTCTCTCTATTAGTAGAACTAGAACAAGATTCATGCCCATTGATTTTAGCAAGCAAGGAGGCATTTTCTAGTTCTAATTCATGCAAAACAAAATCTTTGTTTTTGTTTTCAGATTTAATAACATCAATGTCATGCATGAGAGAATCAACAATTAAAGTATGTTCTTCATTAGAATTAGGCATGAGAGGTTGAGCTTCTAGAAATTTAATCTTATCAAGTAAACTAGCATTTTCAAGTTTAAGAGAGTCTGCTTGGCTAAGACAATCATTTTTATCAATAAGCAAGAAAGAATTTGCATATTCAAGATCATCTAGTTCTATATGCAAATTATCAACAATTTTAGCAAGCTTTTTCTTTTTCTTTTTAGAAGACTTAAGAGATGCACAAATATCATGAATGAGATCAATCAAGGATTCTTTATCTGAAGAGTCTATATTTACCTCATTTGAGTCTTCACTTGTTGATGCTATAAGGGCAAAATGGCATTCCCCTTCATCACTAGAGCTTGAGCTTGATCCTTCACATGAATCTTCACTTGAGCTTGAGTTGGAGGAGCCACTTGAGCTTGAGTGCCATTTCTCCTTCTTGTGAAGATGGGTCTTTTTGCCTTGTGGGCAATCTTCCTTGTAGTGACCCTTATTTCCACATGTGAAGCACCGGATGGAGGAGGACTTGCCTTTGTAGAGTCTACCTTTGGAGTACATGGCATCTTCTTTAGCTTGAGAGGATGGAGAGACTTTTTCCATGATAGCTTCAATTTGAGCCTTTATTTCAGCCTTCTTCATTCTCTTAAGCTCTTTCTTCTCTTGTCTTTCTACTTCCTCCCTCTTTTCAAGTGTAGCTTCATGTGCTTGTAGATTTCCAATGAGATCTTCAATAGGAATATCCCTAAGAGACCTTGCTTCTTCAATGGAAGTCACCTTGGATTCCCATCTCTTGGGGAGAGTTCTAAGGATCTTTGAGTTGATCTCTCCACTAGACATAGGATGTCCTAGAACAGCAAGACCATTCAAGATGGTGTTGAGCCTTGAGTACATGTTGGCTATGCTCTCTTCCTTTCCCATCTTGAAGTTCTCAAGCAACCCTTTGAGCATGTAGACTTTGCTTTCCTTCACTTGATCTGTCCCTTCATAAGTGATGCAAAGCTTTATCCATACCTCATAGACTGTCTCACAAGAGGAAATCCGGTTGAACTCGGTAGGGGTCGTGGAGGCATATAGGATGTGCATGGATCTAGCATTCAAGGTTGCTTTCATCAAGGTGGCTTCATCCCATTCTTCAATGTTTGTCTTTGGTAGAATGTATGGGCTGTTCACCATTTGCCACATCTCGAGACTTGATCCTTGGATGAAGAATTGAAGTCTTCTTCTCCAATAGAGGAAGTTGCTCCCATTGAAGATTGGAAGGCTGGTAGAGAGTCTCCCTCCTAGGTAGTCACCCATCTTCTCCTACTTGTAGAAGTATGCTTGGAGAAGACCCGCTCTGATACCACTTGTTGGATCCTAGATGGGTGACTTAGATGCTCTAGAGGGGGGGTGAATAGAGCTGAAAGCACTTGAACAAAATTCATTAAACCTTCAAAATATATGACAAGATTAGGTTGCTAAATAGGTAATTTGAGTGCAACTAAATCATGCATAGCAAGGATAAGAGAGATTGAACATACACCAATAGACAAGCTATTTAGAGTGGTTCCACACTTCAAACTAGAAGTGTCTCAGTCCACTTGCCTAGAGAGGTCAACCTCTAGGACTTCAACCAATTGCACTCTTATATTCATTCATAAGACTTACAATACATGACCCAACAAAGGACTTACCTATCCAATACAAAGAGTCTTCAACCTTACCAAGGACTTACCCACTTTGCAAGAGTCTTCGGCCTTCTCCAAGGACTTACCCACTCTTGCACAAGTCTTCGGCCTTGTAGGAATTACCCACTCTTCTTGGATCTTCAGCCTTTGACTTCACCTTCACTCGGAGAAGCTTTCCACCAAGGACTTACCCACTTGAGCTTGAGTCTTCTGCCTTCTCCAAGGGCTTACCCACTCTAGCTCCAAGTCTTCGGCCTTGATCTTCACCAAGGGACTCCTTCCCTTGTTCTTCTTCACCTCTCTTGGACAAGAGAGAGAACCTTCATCTTCAATATAGGAAATGAGAGATGGGGAGGTGGTGGAAGTGAGAGCCTCACAAGATATACAAATGATACTAGCTCTCTTACAAATCTCCTACTCACTCTAATGGATGTAGCAAGTGATTAATCTTAGAGAGAGAGAGGAGGCTGTAGGAAGCACTCAACTATAGAATAGGAACCTCACAAAGAGTTTGCAATGAATGCTCAACCTTGGAATGAAGCCCAAGGGGTCCTATTTATAGCTGGGGATGCCTCTTAGCCTTTGGGAACACTTGTGAACGAAAAATAGCCGTTTTACAAGTTGCAACGGATCTATTTTGGGTCCCAACAAAGTCTCCAACGGTTGGAAATGCTTTTTCTGCATTCCAGTACAGTCTGATCGGCCGAGTTTCAATAAAGGCAACTCGGCCGAACCACTAAGCGACAAGTCTGAAAGATAGACTTTCGGACGAGTTCCCTTGGAGAAACTCGGCCGATCGGTCGACTTTCAACTTGGACCGATCAGTGGATCGGCCGAGTTTCCCACCATAGGAACTCGACCGACCAGGGATCGGCTGAGTTGGTAACTCGGCCGATTGCCCAGAAAATTCCAGAATATATGGATCGGCCGAGTTTGGAATTCGGCCGACCAAATCCCTGTTATGGGTATTTTGGAATTTTCGTAAAACTGTACAAATGATGGATTTTTGTGTCCCAATAATTTTTCTAAGCTTAATTACAAGTCATACAATCATTACAAGTGGTTACAAAGCAATTCTAAGGTCATTTACATAGAGATCCCAAATTGCACACTTGTAGCTATTTTGACTTGTCTTTTCTCCAATTTGATATGCGCAAGTTAGGGCATTTGGAGTGTGTCTAAACCTAATCTGAAATCACTCAATGTAGAAGCATTAGATACCAATATGTGGAATGGTTAGTCATCATCAAAACAAGGGTTTAGTCAATTTAGACGTGAGTCAACATTGACCTAATTGACCTTAAGTCAACACTTCCATGTTATTTCTTCCATGCACAAGACATGTTAAGATTGCCTTTACAAATAGGTCTCTCTTGCCCTGCCACCTACTAATTTTACATGAAAATTTAGGGTTGTTCATATTCTAGTGAGACGTAGAACCCCACTTAAAGACCAATATGGCTAGCAATCATATCTAAAGAAACTTGTCTTTCCAACAACCTCATTTCATGCTTCCATTTTAGTCACTTACCCTATTTCATTGTGGCTGGTTTTCTTGCAAAATAGTTTATGGTGGCTAGTGACCTAATATAAGGCATCAATTTAGGGCAATGAGTATTTTTGATGAAAATGATCCTTCTCGTCAATTTTAAGCTTCCTCATTGGCAAATAGGGGAGTGGCAAGGAGAATCTATGCACATTGGGCTAATTCTATCAGTCAGGAAATTTATGAATGTTGGGCTACTTAGTTTCTCATGGGGAACCAAAACTTTGCATCCCATTACCTCAGGGATCAACAAATAGTTTTTGTTGACAAGTCCCTAGTTTATCATTCACTGAATGTTGTGTGTGAGTTTGGCTTGGTAGGGGAATGGGGCTATTTATGATGTTTTTATAATAATCTAAATTACATTTATGTTGTTTATAGATATCAAGAATTTGTCAATGGATACATACACTAGTTTATTTCTTATAGAAACTATTGGTGAGAAAATTTACTAGTTTTTCCCGGTTTATACCAGTCTTTTACATGTAATAGTTAATACTAGCTTTTTAAATCATTGAAGTTACATTTGTTTTTTTGTATTCAACTACAAACTCTAGATTATGATTTTTCTAGTCTAACATATCTTGAACTCCCTCCTTGCAATTCCATATTATAGATAACATTCAGATACCCTTCAAAACAAAGCCATAAGCTATCTTCCATTTGTTTTCAGTTAAAAGTTTGGTATGTTCTTGACTGATCATTTACCTAGAATATTTTCATACTGCTATAGATGCCTTAATCATGCATAGAACATGTTGGCACAGCCATTATTTCAGTATAAGAAAACTGCCAAAATCCAACAATTTTTATCATATATCTATGATAGTGTTGCCTTAAAACTAAAATGATGGTTCATATAGTATTTTGTCTTGGTGAATTGATAAGATGATACATTTCCAGGGCTTCATGTTAAATTTCCTGTCCTTTGTAGGTGAATGATTAATGATTTGCATTTTCAATATTTTTTTTTGTTTTTTTGGAGAAGGTAAAATATTACTATAAACTCAAAAGTATAGGGAGTACATCAAAATCCTGTATACTGTACAGGGTTCACTCAACAAAACCCCATTGTCTATGGACCATGATGTCCAAGTTAGCCCCAAGCATAGGTCTAGCTTCAATCGCCCTACCTAAGTTATGTACAATATTTTCAAAAAGCTCAAACATGTCCGTGTGTTTCTTCCCATGTAGTCTACTATTGCGCTCGCGCCAAGTAAACCAACAAATCACAGACAAATACCCGCCCGCAAAACATTTCCCTCCACACTCTTGACGCATTGGCATTGCTAGAGTGAGGCACATCACCGTATCTATCGTGTATCCATCTGCTCCAGCAAGAATCGTTGCACCTGAGGAAACGGTCAATCCTAGCCAGCGTCGCAGCTTCGGCGATGTCAACGGCATTAGGAACATTCAGCCCTCCCTCCTTAAAACCTCTGGCTATGGTTGAGTAACATGAATATGAGTGCCATATAGATAAAGTTTACCCTTACGCTACTGGATATGGTAGAGGGTAAACATGTTTTGGTCTTACCATTTATATCCCTATCCACATGCCTAACGTATTTTTTCTCCTCAATACTTCTTGTTTCTTGCTGTTTCTTGTAACAAAGCCTATCTCTACTATGTTTTTCTGAATGGCATGAAAGCAGGTTTTCTAAGTTCCTTAGAAGGACTGAAACCATAATTTTTGAAGTGTCAGGAATGAGATTTACGAGTCTTGTGACAATCATAAAGTAGCTATTGTTGTATGCTATATCTATAGCTATAATATCCTAATACTAATTAGTTGTCAGAGAATATCAAATAGCCAAAAGGAAATGATACCTGGTCTTGTATTGTGGGTTTGGCCTACTCTCGTGTTAACTATGGCGTCTGTTATTAGCTCTAGTGATAAAAAAATATGCCTTCTGTTATTTCGTATGTTCTACTCCCTATCCGTAAAGGTGTAGGGTTACTTATATGATACAATTTTTAAGGGATGCCTACATTTTGGCCCCACAACTTGTACAGTCTCAAAGATCAAGAATGGGAAAACAATGCTGAGACTTAATGAGTGATTAAAGAAGAGTTTCCACTGTTGGCTTGTTGGTGAGACCACAATTAAACAACCACAAGCCTTGTATGGGTGCAATAAATGCTAGAAGATTGTAATCATTGACTGGTGAAATATTCCATAAATATTATGCAATATGATTGTCAATATTTGTTGATGAGTAATTAATTGGAAATGGAATTATTTATTTATTTTATTTTTGACAAAAAAAGATTATTTATTAACCTTTTTGTGTGTTTCAACTTCTTTTGGCCATATATTTCTTTCTCCTTGTAATGGTTGGGAGCTCATGTGAATGTGTCTTGTTTGTCATGTAAAAAAGTGTCTGTAAGACTGTAAGCACTCTATCATCTACTATTTGAGTGTGAGGGTGAGAGTACCTAAGTGTGTATTTAATGTCCTATTTGATATTTTGGAATTTTTCGTGCTCTGTTCATGGATGCTACCCTCAGTTCTCAAGGGTTTTACCACCTGTAGATCTGTCAATGGGAAGAGTACAAGTAGGGTAAAAGTTCACCCTTACTCTCTCCAATGTTGTGTAAGGGTAATTACCCACTTCAGCATCCCCTCACCCGGTCCTTACCTTTTTACCCACTGGTTAATCAAGGAGGCTAAGGAAAATGGGCAATCTGAAGTATATAAATTAATAGTATCAGGCTTTCATCTATGTTTGTTTCCTTATATTCTACTAAAATTCATACCTATGGTTATAGCAGTTCATGTTAAATCACAACCTTGTTCTTCAAAAAATAATCCACCTCAAATAGGGTTTTCTTTTAATGAATGAGCGATTAAGGCAAAAAATAATCACAATTCGGGGTTCAGTGCCCATATTATCTTCTGTCAACCAGACGACCAGAGCAGAACACCAAAAGCACTAAATAATTTTCTTGGTTGATGTCATTTTTGTATTTTTTATTTCTTATAATTGAATATACTTTGCCTTTTCTAAACCGTACTTTGTACCATAGGGCAATGTGACAAAAGATGAGCCAACAAAAGATGAGAATTATATTGAGCCGACAAAAGATTAATATTTAATATTGTTGCACCGGCTCCTTCCTCCATCCTTAGGCGTGTGAATCTTAGAAGTTGCTTTCAATACCTTTTGTTTTCAGTACAGTCTTTATAAAAAGAATGCTTGGTCCCTGTCAACCACTCATGAATTTCAGTTATACCTTGCTCCCGGATCAAGTGATCCTCTCCTGCAAAATCTATAAACACATTTGAAGGTAAGGAAAAAATTCGTGCTCTGTTTATTATCTGATCATTATAATCAAGCTTCAGCTGGTAAAGAATGAAAAATGATTAAACACCTTTTCTCTGAAGAAATATTCCTGCCCAGCACCTTCTGTCCAACTGAAGTGATTCAGAATTTGAGAAGCCAGCTTCCTGTAAATAAGAACATTATTCATTTATCACATTCCTAACTAACTGTTCTGCTCCTTAAATCAGTGGAGGTCTAAACACAACTATATACTTCGGGAATGGTGGATTTGTGGTAAGGCTATGTGCAGCCCAAACGTATAATTTCTAGCATACCTAGAAAGAACCATTCTTTTCCATAGTGTTCTTACTTTGGGAGTCTTTATTCAAGCAAATTTCCAAGATGACCCATAATTAAGTGTTTCAGGATTAAAGAAAAAACAGACCCTTGTATTCATGCCCTTGAAAGTTAGACCAAGCTAAAATATGAAAGTATTTATTTCCGATTTCATAGCACCACATAAAAACCCCAACCAAATTCCGACATTACTATGGGAGTCACACGGATTAGTAGTTCCACAAGCAGGAAACACATTAAGAATAGACTTTTCTCTCAGCTGTAATGTAGGCATGGTATTGTCTGAGCTATAACGGATTTGCATTTTGCTACTATAGTTCTTCCTTGTTGGTGAGAACCAATAATAGTTAGGATGGAAATCTTCTTGCCGTTAAGAATTAATCACATGATGAAACCCTATTTGTTTTATATTGCTATTCCACTTATTTTAATCTAAGCTTATTAAATCAGTGTAAAATGTTGATCTCTTGATATTATACGGAGTCTTATCCACGGTTTCATCTGAGCGACATGTGACATTCATCATATAAAACTCCCTTGGTATAACATCAAAACAGCTAGGCAACAACTCGACTCATATTTTGAATAATATGAAATTGTAGATCTTGTAACAAACACTGGGAGCTAGGTTAACCGAAGATAGTGCACAGTCTTATTCAAGGATATTTGAACTACCTTATCCTCCCAATATATGAGTGGCGATCTTTTCTTTTTGATTCAGCGATTGGTACTATGATACTGTATTTAAGAGCCCATTATTTTCAAATTTTAATACCGTAGCATTTTATTTTTATATTGATACTACGAGTATCTGTCATTGATGATATTCTGCATTACAAGGAGCAAAATGGTTAATGGGTTCTGGTCCATTTTGCTACAAAGTAGCCCCCATAACGTTCTATCTTACATCAGTAGTTTGTATTTGGTTATGTATCTAATATGCAGAGTATTATGTACCTTACCAGGTTAGATTTGGAATTCTTGAAGCCGGAGCTTATGGTGTTTCTCAATCTCGGAAGAGGGCATTTATATGGGCTGCCTCACCGGAGGAGACACTCCCTGATTGGCCTCAGCCAATGCACGTGTTTGCTGGACCGGACCTTAAAATTTCGCTGCCGGGTAATGTTCAATATGCAACCGTTGGCAGCACCATGGGAGGAGCCCCCTTCCGGCCGATCACCGTTCGAGACACAATAGGGGATCGTCCTTTTGTCAGGAATGGTGCCTCAGAAGCCATGATCGAGGTATCTTGTTACGAAACATTTTCCCTACTATATTACCGCATTTGCTTTTCTTCCTTTGATATTGGCCTATATTCAATATCAAAATACTGCCTTGAATTGTGCCTGTAAGGATTTCATCTTGTAATTGTGAAATAATACGGTTACAAGTTACAAAGTTGTACAGGAGATATGCTAGTGTTATGTAATCAAATAGAGGATAATGCAAAAAATCAGAGGTTTCAGTAGCATCCTTCAGATAGTGACAATTATAATATAGGAGCTCGTTGATGTATTTCAAAAGATAAAAGTCCCTTCTAAAATATTCGAGTAAACATGATTATATAGCACAACTTGGATTAGCTTCGTTGAAATATATTGTGTTGTTCGCAGTAGTACCCAAAACAATGACAATATTGGAGTAAAGGGGCTATAAGAAGGTGATCAAATAAGAAGCTGCAATTGCAAGAATCCTAATTGTCAAATCACTCCATGACTTGTCAAGATTGTCTTGTAAATAAAAATAGGTAGCAGAGGTTCTTAAAGTTTTGTTTATGTTTCACTGACTGCAATCCCAAGTCTAAGAGGGTCCTTTAAGGTATAGAAAAGATACTGTATCTTTGTAGAATGTTTTCACAGAGTAATGATTACTGTATCATTAATGGTAAATTGATAAACAGCCTCGTCAAGAAATGACATATCGAACAGAATATAATATTTTATATTGAGTAGAGAGAAACATGGAACTTAACCTGAAAGTCATAACAACAAGGTTTATAGGCAATATAAGATAGCAAAAGAGGCAGCGACAAAGTCAGTTTTAGATGGTTAATCCAAGTGTTATGATTGTGAAAGCACGGACAGAAAAACTTATTTTACAAGGGGAAAAGAAAATATGTTGTTCATGAAGAAAAAGAATTGAAGAGATTTGTGTCTAGAAATACATCAAAAGTTAGGGTCATCGGGGTTCTAGAAGGAACATTAGGGCTAGACGGTATCAACTATGGTCATAACTGTTTTAGTGAAGATACTTCAAAATAATTCTTATCCAATGACAAGAAGGGAAAATTAAGATCACTTACACAAATTAGAATGCCCCATGGGAAGTTGGAACTTTATGATTTAAATGGTGTGTAGGTCTTCTGGAATTCCCAACCAAAAGGAAAGAACATCTGGAACTGGAACACTATTATCAAGCACTTCCCTCGACAATCAAGGGTCTCGGAGGGTACGTACCTAGGTGCCTAAGTCCTTTTCTGGACTGAGTGAGCTAGGCAGGGCGCCTAGATGGATTCCCATGTTTAGATGAATATATATCTGATTGGGTTAATACAGATCCAGCTTAGATCTATTTAGCTATGATTTCAGTAAATTTAGGCTGATTTTAACCCAATAGGTAAATCTATGTTAGTAAATCTAATTTCGATTTAGAGCAATCTAGGTCAGCTTAGATCTGATTTAGGACAATGAAAGTCAACAATAGTTCAGTGACATCTAGTGAGGTACTTTCTTAGGTACATGAAGGAATCTTATCCAATCTTTTTTTCGTTGTAGTATTGTTGCTTCTTCAACTGATAGTTCTATTCTATTATTTTATGTCCAACCAAGAAAAAGGGATGTCATGCAGGCCACCAAGGAAGAAATGCATGTTGTTTCCAGTGATATATGAATAGAAGTTGACTTTAATATTGTAAGTGTATGATAACTAACGAAGACACAATCTTTTTAATGACCTATTGTTGTGTCTAACTTTGGTCTGTTTACAGGCAACTTTTTTGGTTATACCAAGAGAATTAGGCCTGTGTAGGCTACCGAAATGTCTTAAACTTTTATTAGTCATATACCATGAAGAAAAACTATGAAGAAATATAGTTTATGGTTGATGGAATGTCACCTTAAGCTGAAGTAGTTTCTGCAAGGAGATATGAATGCCCAATAATTCAAATATCTGTTAACTAAATACATGATTGTGAATGCAAAAAAAGATTAAGTTATTTCTCATTTTACATCATCTCATAGACATACTCCAAGTATCCTCGCTCAGAGAAGGATGGCTTTTTCTAGCTGAAATTGTTGGGCATGCTCTCTGGTCGGTATACCAAACTTTGGATCTGTAGAAAATACTATTTCTACAAGGTTGGAATTCGATATTAGACATAATTTACTTCATATGCTTGCAAAAATAGGTATGTGTTTAGTCATCTTTTGTACTAATACCATTCAAATGTTGGTGATTCTCAAGCAGAACCATATTTTTTGCATGTACCTTATGGTCTTCATTTTTTTTATTAGGGCTTTCCATTGGTCTCCATGCTTTCATCAAACATCTATTGGGTCTTTTTTAAATCACCAGTAACTAGCCACACTACTAATCTACCAGACCATAGAGGTGTTTTAACTTGATTTGCTTGGAAGTGGCTTTTGAAGATCCCTATCATTCAAAGATTGTCTATGGATGACATGTCAGGACATTGTGAATAAAAATCACATCACATTAGGGGTCTTTGGGAAAAGTCTGTCAGATTTTTTCTGGACTATCATATTGATCAGTAGATCTAGGTAGAGATCATAATGGTAGAAGGAAAAACCCTTTTATATATCGTGCCTCATACTATTACTTTTCAAGATGATTAACAATTTCATTACAACACAAGGTCCAATATATAAATGTAGATTAAGTAATTGTATGTTGGGAGCTGAGTTTGCTGCCCCGAGCAGTCCTTGTATCATCAAGGGAGATCTGCAATGTCTATCGTTTACAGTTGGTGGCTTATCATGTTATTTCAGAAATGCATTGTTTACTATAGTTTTATTATACCCTCTAATATTTTTCCATGGCTCTGTTTCTGAAAATGAATGGTTTGTCAAAATTTTCAGTAGATGGACACTGGAGTAATGATGAAAAAAATCCTTAGGTTCTTTTCCTACTCCCCCATCCTCTATTTGACTCTAATCAGTGTGAGGCCGTTATGCTTTTGGGTCTGTTTTGTAGCTTGATCTGTTGTGTATTTTATGTTCTCGAATATATGATTGCTCCTCATCTACCACTTCTACCAAGATCCAATTGCAAACCAAATAGGCCACTCCTTGTAGTGTATATAGATGTTTAGATTGACTGAGACCCACTAAGGGCTCGTTTGTTTTGCAGGATCTGTATGGATTTTGGGGAACACTGCATTCCTTTGATCCCGGTTTAAATAACCGGTGGTTTTTAGATCTGCTGCAGAACACAATTTTATGTTTGGACTTCGTGGCCACGAGCTTCAGAAGAAGGGAGATGGCAGGCGGGAGACCACACAACAGCAGGCAGGATGTTGAAGTCGTTGAGGCACCAGGTTGCTGCATCTCGGCGCCCGACCCTTTTGAGATGGAGACGGCAATGCAGCAACTGCTATAGGATAGAAAGTACCGGATTCTTTCCATTTTACATCTCCAGATTATCAAACATAAACTTTCTTTTGCTGGATCAAAGATTGCAATCCAATCCGGTCTAATATGGCAAAACAAACATGCCCTAAATTGAATTCCATGCAGTGAACATGTTCACTCCAGTAGCTCGGATCCCATCTGGGTAGTCTTTGCCAGCTTGTAGTCCTAAGATTGCAGCCTTTATTGACTCTTTATCATTCTACTGATCATAATCACTGAAAAAATTGTTTTTATATAATGATAGTAGTAAACATTAGGACCAAGTTTACAGATCAAGTATCATAGTAACTTTCAAGTGAACTACATGTATGAAGGTGACTTATTTATGATATTTTTGCTAACTTTCTATCCAGTAGGTTCAGCAGTTCCACCATCTGCAACAACAACAACAGCAGCAACAACTCCAGGCGTTTTGGTCCAATCAGTTAGTTGAGGTTGAACAAAAAGTATTTATACCATATTCTCTTCAAGATAATTTACATCATAGGCATGACTTCCCTTATCATTTTCTCTCACATTTCCTGCATGATAACCAGAATTCTATTCATATCACTTTGTTGTAGCTTGAATATACTGTAGGTGCATACTGACAATAATGTTATTGGGTTGTACTTTCAAATGGTCTAAATGAATGACCTTATTGTGCAGGTTATAGACTAAAAATTCTGGACATGGAAAGCCTCAATGGTGCAAGTGAACTATCTTACAACTCTCCCATACAATGCTTGGGCTGCAACAAAACATGGATGAACTACCTAGACACTTCTCGTCTGTTCAAGGTACTAATTATGTCATCTTATTCTTATAGTATCCTTCATTTATGCCATGTATGAATGCTTATATATATTTACTAAACTATTTGGATGATCTTTACCTTATTTTTAATGCCTCCCCATTTGTAAAACCTTATGTTCAGGATTAAGAGAAGTACAAGCTTCACCATCGTAACAATTTCCATTACTTGAATTAGAGATTGAGCTTAACAACATCAAGAATTCAGAGACAGAGTATAATAAGTATCTAAGATAGCCCCGACGCAACATGTTCTCTCCCGTGAAGCATGATGATGCATTTCCATTTGAAGCCCATGCCCGCCCAGTCACAGCTGCAACAACAGCCACAGACGCAACAATGTATCATGATATGTTGCAATTTGATATGGCTCTTTGCTGCTATGAGAAGGCTACATTTCATAGACCTATGTATATATTTGAACAACCACTGTTAGTATCTGCAAACATAATGACCAACTTCATAGGGACGATATTTCTTCTATCTCTGCTTAGAAGGTTCTTTTCAGATTCTTATCTTGGTTGCTTTTGGATGATATATGTATATACTTTTCTTTGTACACATTGTGTAATAGAGGCAAGGTATACGTCCTCCCCATGTACATTCGACGTTTCATTATAAATGAAAGTAAGATTGTTTGCATAATGAGCATAACTTATTCTAAATATTACAATTTTGTTACTAAAATAGCTTGTGTATTAACAAATTACAATATATATATAGTCGAGCTAAGCAGATATGTATGTGTACTAAATGGCACTACATATGTAGTTAGATGCATAATCAACTACATATATATGTATATAGTAACTGCTGCCTTTCCCTACACACTAAATACATATAAAATGTATTAACTTCATGTTTTTGCTACATACTGACTATATATACAATTGTAGTCATACATTTAGCTATAATTATACTTATATTTAAATATGTAAGGACAATATCTAGCTACGCTTCTGGATACATATGAATTTGTAGCGAATGGATTATCTAACTACATATTTGAAATATATAGTTAAAGGCTTTAGCTATACGAGCATATACTACAATTTGTATGTGTAAAGAAATATGTAGTTAAAGCCTTTAGCTACAAAATATGGGGTTTTCGCTACAGTTTTTTTTTGTAGTTAAAGACCATTTTTTTAGTAGTACTAGCGCAAGGGTGGCTCCATCTCGTCTCTACGGATAGCCCTTTCCAACTTGCCTGGACCGCACGGCTTAAGACTGGCATGCCACATGACCATGTGGGCCCCACCTACTGGAGGGGTTATGGCTCTGATACCATTTGTAATGCCCGGGCCCACTGCCCTAGGCTCTAGTAGAGTTTCAGGAATGATGATTGGCCCCACAGACCACCACTAGCCTTAATTGCACACTTTATCTACACTCATGCGCAAGCCGCGGTCAACTTCCCGACTGGTCACACATCCTAGTACTACTCCAAGCCAAGCACGCTTAACTATGGAGTTCTTTAGTGATGGGCTCCCGGAAAAGGAGGTGCACCTTGGTGATATGGGTAGTCCAATCATTCCTTTTAAGATCATGTTATCTGAGGCCTCAAATCCTGGGATGTTACAAGTAGGTACAAGAGATGGTCCTACATATTTTCATGATAAAAGAGGGTTGATATATGATTTATTGGATTGGTCACCTGACTTCTTTATGTTTTTTATAATCATTCATTCATTTAATCATAAGCACAAAAATCGTTTTAGATACTGGGGTAAATTATAAAGGGTACAAGAAGTACCAAGTCATCTATTGGGTAAGGTAGACAATGATAAGTCACATAATTACTTAGATCCATAGATAAACTAAGGAGTTGGGTTCTCCTTATAGCGACCCCCACAGAAGATAGAGAAAAATGACTAAAATGAATCACTAAAAATGCCATGTGGTGTAGCAGCAACATCTTCATGGCATAACTTTCCAAACATACTGCATCATCCTCATGCTTCATCATTAGAGGCTTCCAAAAGTGACTCAAAGGAGAGTTCTCCTTTGTTATCTCAGTAATTCTCCTCTTCTTCTGCCAGAAAATGTTGTAGGAAAACTAGAGACAATTTCTTTATTGGTAGAGGAAAAATCAATAGTTTCAATTTGACCAAGAAAAACACAAACTAGATATTTGAGAGTATAGATCACCTGAGTTAATGAGGAGTTTATCATAAAATTTCTTAACTCTTTTGAACGAAATGTAACAAAAAGTACAAGCGGCCAAAGAAGATTTATCCTTACAATGGATCTTGCCATGACATTCACTATGGAACAACACGAGTTCGGTCAAGGTGACGGTGTTGCGACATGATGAGTCAAGAATGAAAAAATAAATGCATATAACTTTAAAATAATAGAAACTAAAAGAAAAAAAAGCAAAGTGTAGCTTCAGAGTTGTTGTAACAAAGGGGACATCAATGAGATCCAGGTTTGCATCTAGAGTACCAATGAGAGCTAAAAACGAGTTTGTCTTAACCCAGAAGTCAAATGTGTATGAGAATTTTTATAGTGTACTTGTTTTTTCAAAATGAATCCCAAATATAGTGTGAATTTCAAGATCCGTAAAGAAATCTTAGTCCTTGAAGAGAATTATTGAAATTTCCCATAGAGAAATAGAGATAGTCTGACTTCTTTAAGGTTTTATTATCAAGTAAGATAGTAACTTCTTATATTTGATGTTGACGAGGTGAACTGCACATACATAAGTTATTAGTTGAAGGTCAATTAGAGGATTGAGGGATACGAGTCATAGAGGAAAGAGAGGAAAAAAGGGGTTTAGTGTTCATCTTTTTATTAAAAAAAAATTGTTGCACCCCAATATGGATGAACAAATTCATACAAGAATAATTACATATTGAAAACGAGTAGTTCCATTTCATAAATCTCAGAATTAAAGATGATATCTATGATTTTGCAAAAAAATTCTATAAAATGTTTGATAAGTTATAGTTGTGAGTACGCAATGTGAATCGCCATAGTAGATTATATGTAATGAAAATTATATTCAGCTATATATACAGTTAGAGAGGAATTTAAAAAAAATTGTGAATCATTAGATCAGGTTCAATGATATGTGTACCTGAACTATGTAGGTCGTCATTGTCCTATCATATGAATGGATCTGAAGTCATTACAGTCCACAAACCTTAATCATGATCCTTGGCATAAATTATCTATAACAATATATTCTTTTTTGCACCAACAAACTACCCATCAACTTCGAACCTGCAATATGTTAATCTGACCCCTCAAACTTAATGCTTGACACCGTATATGGATTGTGTGCTTAACCTAGCTAGTATTTGGATATGTCTTCTTTCTTTTCTCTCAATGTATTCTGCACTTGCAATGAAAATACCACTTTGGACGTCGATACACTCTTTCCACTTGATGTCTCCTAGAAAGACCACAAACGTGAATACTTCAAAAATGAAAGGACTTTGTAAGTAACTTCTGGGTGTAGCGATTTATTGTTTTGCGACTTGCACTTCTTTCTTGTATTGAAATTTGAAGTAGTAAATTGAATGTTTGAGTCAATTTTCCTCTTTACGTACACTTTATTTTCTAGGCAAGGAGACTATAGCTTGTTTGGTTTGTTAGGAATGGTGCATTCCCAAGTGTTGGGTGCTTTTGATGTTTTCCTTATAATAAATTAAAGTAATAAATTGAAAACCTGACTCATTTGTATTCTTTAAGTAAGGAGTTCATAAATTATTTCGTTTGTTAGGAATGGCCCATGAGCGTTTCACGGTTGTGGTATTTTCCCTCCATATCCAGACAAAGGATCCCTTAACCCTGTGGTAAAAACAAGTTGACAATATTACCTTACATTCAAAAAAGTTGCTCACATGACAACCATCATAAGGAATTTCTAAGAACAAGGATGAAAGCAAAAGAGTCTTACTAGAGACTTATTCATATAGAGTAACTAATTCATGCGCGTGCTTCACGCATAGGTTACTTATTTAAAATATGTGATAAGACAACAACATAAATATCTTCAAATTTTGTGGAAAAATTGTTGAAATAGTATTAACAAACAAATCAACAAAGAGGGGGAATTAGAGTCTATGTTAATTTAATAGGCTGTAAAACTTTTCAAGGGAAAACTGCATCATTAATCCACATCAATTTTTTTATAAATTTCTCTTAGACTCCTCATTGTTAGTTTATGTTCAATATCATGGTACATTACTTTTCCCTTTGTTAATGGTTTTATTATGTCTTCACTATTTGTTTTGTTTACAGAGTCATTAGTTCATTACTTTGTTCCATATCCATGTCTAATCAAATGGTGGTGTTTTGATTTTCTAATATATTATTCTTAATATTATGAATTCTCTTATACCATTTATATCAATATGTCTATGAATGTTTTCCATTCTTCTATCTTCAACATATTTGGTCTTGATGTAGTTGCAATACTTTTTTGTGCATGGGAATTATATATAGAAGTATGTTTCTACTTTTTACATGATTGCATAATTGTAATAGTACAATTTTCTTATAATTCTTTATTATTCTAAAAATAAATTGCATGTATATTACAATTTTTTTACAAGTTGGACAAAATGTACTATAATCTTATTTAAAAGAAGTGACGTCACAAACTTATGATATCATAAGCTACATTAACTCACAAACAAAATCTATAGAGTTATATGTAAACTTAATTAAATTAATCAAATCTGAAATATGTTATTGTAAAGTCAAAGTATTCATTATCATATCAACATAAATATGTTGATAATGGATGTTTCAATATAGGACAATTTTTATCACCAATGACCTTGATTTTACAATTACTAAGAGCAGGTACACAGAAAACATCTTTAGTCAGGTAAAATAAATCGGTAATGTTTATATTATGGATAGATATTCTTTATGTGGTGAGTTGAGTTGATATATAATCAATACTTGTTATTTCTAATTTATAATAAATATAAATAGAGGTAATGGTTTCATACTTACTTTAAAAAGTCTACAAAATATAAATTATATACCTTTTTGTAACACTTAAACATTCTATTTTGTAATTTTATTTTTGAAGGCCCTCACAAAATTAACATGATAGTATATGAAGTCATTCTTTTAAGCAAAATGATGCTCATTCAAATTAACTAGTCTGGATTAACTAGTGATCTTAATAGAAAGTGAAGGAAAAGTGTACACCATGGAGTGCACCATCTTCATTGTGGATGCCTTATTCTCATACATGTTTAGATAAAGTCAGTGGATCATTATATTACAACCTTAATTTTGCAATGAGACTAAAAATACAATGATACTATACTTTAGTAAGAGCTTATGCCTCATCAATCACTAATTTAATTGATGAAGAACAGTTGTGTGGTTTTTATGTCACAAATGTCCCCAAAAAATGATTAAATTAGTGAACCAACTATATGTAAAGGTTCATCAATGTTAATTATGAAGCATTAGTATCAAAGACTTACAAAAACATTGCAGTCACATATACTTCAACGATTTTGATAACAATGAAGAATTTTACCATTTTAAATTTTTTGATGCTTCAATCTTTCTTGGTTTGTGTGTGTCATCCTTGCGCACAGGGAGCATGCTAATTTTTGCAATCCTATTATTTTGAATTTATAATATTAAAAATATTATAAGAATTAATTATAGTATCAAACTCAATTTTGGTCTACAAATTCTACCTAGAAGCAATGATTCCTTTGTGGTAGCTTTTTATTACTCTTACAACTAATTTTGTTAAAAAAACAACTATTTTTCAAGTTTGTCATGGATAATATGCAAGGACCATTAACAAATTAAACATTTATTTAATTTTTTATTTTTTTATTCAATAACTATTTACATTCAAATATGTCAACATCAACATCAAGAAACGACTAGGTCTTACTATACTTCTAAGATTTGACGTGAAATTTTACATCAACTTATGTTTCAGTTCAAAACCTAGCAATTGTACAAGAACACTTAACCATTTGATTGAATGCATGTTAAGAAAATGAATACATACTTACACTTCAATAGATATTTTGCAAGTAACTGCAATGGAAACTTACCTGAATAATGTCATATTATGTTCACCATGTTTTTTACTCATTTACAGCGGTATCCCCTAAAACAAATAAGATTTCATATTTCACTGGAAATTTGTAACCACTAAATAATGCAACAACATATAAAGGTAGTTCTAATCATAAATTGATACACATACAATTATTCTCTTTAAATTATGAATTCATATTCTTCCTGATATACTTTAAATTTTAGATGGTTTTGTAGATATTAAATCGGTCCAGATGTTAAAAAAATATAAACAAATTCATAGCTTTTTTGAATCATAGTGGTCATGGTTAAAAAGTTTGATGTGAATCAAAATGGCAAGGAAAAACTACTTATAAACATAGATATGCAACTGGTGAATTCAATTGAACCATTATCTAAATATGTTTATGTGAAAAAATCATTATTTATGTAATTATTGATTTTTTTATGATTTGTGCCCTTTTTTTTATAAAAGGGCACGCCTACTCAATGTTTCCTCTACAAGTAATTTAAAGTCATATGTTTTATACATGGATGATCAATAAAGAAACCACGGCATGTACAAAATAATAAGTGGATTATAAATTCATTTTACTATTATGGAAATCTATCTATAGGTTATTAAGGAGTTAATATAATGGTATAGATGTGAAATTACAAATAAGAGTTAATATGAATTATTAGGCTACTTTTTTCTAGTTAAATATGTGTCAAGCTTTTCACAGTGATTTATGTACATTCTGAATGAGTTGATGATTGGATTTTAAGTCCTCTAGGAATCTACATTCAATTTTCTCTAATTATTCAAATTCCTTACATTTATAAATTCTTGTCTTAAGCATTCCTTTTTTCAAGTAATATTTGTGCTTTAGTGTATCTTATGTACTTGTCATCCATAAAATACACCTACTACCTGACATGTACATAATAATAAGTACTATTTTCCTTCTTACCATAAATTATTTGGATAGGGATATTGAATACATACAAAATATCAAATCCAATTGTTGACGTTACAATAACAGAATTTCCTAAAACAATAAACTTTTTGATGTGGGAGCAAAAAAAAATTAATATTGAGAGTTTATGCCATGATAGTAGAAAAATATTAACATAGAGGATATAAGAATATACTTCATCTATGAGAAAATAATAAACCACCTTAATATATAGTTTTATATAATAGTGCATGTATCAAAAATGGAACAAGAAATACAAGTATATTTTTTTCATTTTTTATAGAAAACACCATGTGTTGTTGAAACAAAATTATTTGGGCGGCACCCCATTTAATCTTCCACATATGTGGTTGGAAAAGTAGATAATTTAATGTAATGCAACTTCCATGAAATTCACCAATTTGAAATATGTTCCTTCATTGACAATAGATATGGAATATAAATTTGTCGTGCATTCTTTAATATTGCAGGTCAAATTCCGTTATCTCTAGGATGAGGTGCACATCTTTTTAAGGAATAATGTCATCATACTGGAGTCAAATTTAAATATGAATAAACACATCTACAAAAATTGATTGCTATCTTAAATTTTGTATTTGTACATTTGGATGATAAAAAAAAAGTGAAATACAAAAGGATGAGCTAATCAAATGCCTAAAATTACTTATGAAGATGGAAAACATCTCATGTATCAGCATAGAAAAGTGTGTGGATAAAGTATACACATAGTTAGATTTGTGTGAGAGAGGGTCACACTATTCGTTTGTGTTGTGTGTGCACTTATATGTAAGCCAAAAATATGACTATTGTGTTTGTGTGTGCATATAAACAAAAGCTTGATTATAATGTATGTTATATTATTTTTCTTGGTACCTTATGGATAAAATCTTTTCCAAGAAAGACATTTCTTTATAAAATTATGGGATACGACATAGCATGGTGACGAAAAATGATTCGGAACTTCTAGGAGGTTTCTATCACCAACTTGATATTTCAGCTTCAACAAAATTGGAGAACAGGTTTTCGTATCCTCCGTTTGACTTAATTGTTGTGGTAAACTCTATATTCAAACTTCTTGACGAAGTACAGGAACATATAAAATGAAGCATTCTGTTACACCCACAGAACCACATTGTTGCTTCGATGATCTAAAACCTGGTGCCTTGAAGATGTTTAATCAAAATAATATACTAAACCCAGTGCATTGAAGATGTTTAATCAAAATAGTATACTATAACGGTTATATGGACTATGCTTTATTAGTTTGTTCCAAAAACACCAGAATGCACGACACGCTAGCAAGATCGTGAACAAGAAGATTAATCATATTTCATGCTTCAACTACTAATTGTCGTTGTAAATTAAAGTTGTACAAAGCAATTAAAAAATAGAATAATATATATAGGATGCAAACCTCCGAGCTTGTATGTTGCCATCAAAAATTAGCTGTTGTGATTTGAAAGATATTTCTAGAAGATTCGGATGGAGGCATATCGATCTAACATGAAGAGAAGACCCATAATCTAACACTTTGGCATAATGCGCACATTACATGCGGTATGAAAGCCATAACATCCAGTAGAAGTAATAATATCCACAAGAATCACCCGTTGTTATATAGTAAATTTTACTCCTCACATGTCACTTATGTCGTGCCATTGGGGATTGAGATACTCCTTGATGTGGAAGCCTCACCCTACAGACAAACCCTCCAAATCGGATGGGTAAAAGATCCCAATTGATCCATGAGAAGGAAAATCAGCCTCTATGTATACCCTACTAAAGGCCGACATCTTGGCCCTACTATTGTTGCTTCTCTCCTTATATTGTTGATAGCTGTGAGCATCATAGAAAGTCATGTCCCGCATCAGAAGATGGTGCACATAACGTCCCTACTGCACATGAGATGCAACTAAAAACGGCCGCATCATTGTCATCGTCTTCCCGGAAGCCCGTGAGTAGGCTACCTACAAGGCGCTAGCTTGTGGGGTGGAGGGCTCTGATCTAATTAAGTTCAGGCCATGTACTCTAGGGTAGGTTAAGAAGCAACAAGTCTGACGATGTTACAATGGGAGATATGGAGGAGAAGAATAGTCATTCATTGGAATTCTGTTAAATAGAGACCAAATTAGGAGCCGATACGATTGCTTTAGATACTGCAATAACCGCAACCCTAACGAAAGAATTTGTTACTTGCATCTATGTCTTATGGACGTTGTTAAATATATACAGAGTAATTAGGATCGGATATGATTACTTTAAGTACCGTGATAGCTGCTTCCGTAATCGAAAGGTCTATTGCGGGTACACTTTTAAAGAGTCCAGCTAGTTATGAACAACATAGTAGACCGAAACGAGTGCTGGTATACGCTTTTAAAGAGTCCAGCTAGTTATGAACAACATGGTAGACAGAAACGAGTGCTGACGTTTAGTACGGTAGAATAGTAGGTGGGAGTTATTTACAATTTCTCTTCTTGTTCTGGACAAATATAATATTTAGCTTTTGTAATTTATATGTTATGTGAATTGAGGATAAAATGAAAAATGCATCCTATAGATGTATATAGATCCTATCACAACAACCAAATCCGTATTGTTTCCTCCCTGGTATACAATGAAAGGAAAAGGCGTTACAATGTCAAGTATGAACATCCACAACTCTCAATTTGGAGAAAAACTGTAAATATAACATTGTTTACAATATCGAATCGATTTTTTAATTTTCACCAGTTTTTGTCATCATCATCTGACGCCGTGATGACCGGCTTCCGGAGCAGCAACAAGGACCTCATGGTGGGGACGAAGGCGTACACCCCGTCTTGCCTCACCTCGAGCAAGCACTGGCGCGCGCACCTGCCGTGGTCTTCGGAGTACTTATAAACGGGCATCACCAAGGAGACATTGCCGGGGAAGAGACCCATGCAGCGTGGAGTCGAGGGGTCCTGCAGCGTCTCGTCCTTCGAGATGTCTAGGAAGGCAGACTCGCCGTCGTCTAGGAGCTTGTAGTCCTTTCCATCGACGACTGCGCCTTCTGGCCACGGGATGCAGACGAGGTTCACCAGGGTCTTGGCGCGGTTACGGACCACCAAGCGGTCCGCGGCGACGTGGCTGCATAAGCTGGAGACGACGACCGCCACCACGAACAGGGTCAGAGGAGCTGTCGAAATCATCATGCTCGTTGCTAACTTTGTATGATCTTTGGCTGTATTCTCTTTAACGTCTCTTTGATCTTAAAAACTCATCTATCAATAGGGAAACCGTGGATATTTTTATCTTGTCGCCCGTGGCTGTTTGACCGGAGGAGAAAGGGGGTGAATGAGAGGCGGAACAGTGTTCTCCGTTTTTAGTTAAACTCGTTTATGCATGCGCACGTTTAGTATTAAATTTACATAGAACAAATTTCAGTGCACCATTATTTTTATGACTTTAATATCTTGAGTTACCGAAAATGATACCCTCATAAAAATGAAGTACTATCAAAACCAATATTACACATTGTTCGTCTGATCAATAATATTTTCTTACTTCATATATATTTCTAAATGACTATAACATCGAAATTCATCCCTTTTGATTCATTTTTAATTATCATAAATGAATTTTTAAATATTCATGTTGATATATGAAAATAAGGAAGAATAGAAGTAACATTCATCCATATGCACACAATTACTAAACTTCATATAGAGTTTCATAAGTTGAATTAGTTGTACAAGGCAAAGATGTGTTTCATAGTAGATATGTACCAATATGAGGGAAATGAGTAAAGAATGACTTACATAGGTCAGCTAACTATTTTAATTGGTCCCAAGAAAGATTGAAGCATCAAAAAATTTAAAATGGTAAAATTCTTCATTGTTATCAAAATCGTTGAAGTATATGTGACTGCAATGTTTTTGTAAGTCTTTGATACTAATGCTTCATAATTAACATTGATGAACCTTTACATATAGTTGGTTCACTAGTTTAATATTTTTTGGGGACATTTGTGACATAAAAACCACACAACTGTTCTTCATCAATTAAATTAGTGATTGATGAGGCATAAGCTCTTACTAAAGTATAGTATCATTGTATTTTTAGTCTCATTGCAAAATTAAGGTTGTAATATAATGATCCACTGACTTTATCTAAACATGTATGAGAATAAGGCATCCACAATAAAGATGGTGCACTCCATGGTGTACACTTTTCCTTCACTTTCTATTAAGATCACTAATTAATCCAGACTAGTTAATTTGAATGAGCATCATTTTGCTTAAAAGAATGACTTCATATACTATCATGTTAATTCTGTGAGGGCCTTCAAAAAATAAAATTACAAAATAGAATGTTTAAGTGTTACAAAAAGGTATATAATTTATATTTTGTAGACTTTTTAAAGTAAGTATGAAACCATTACCTCTATTTATATTTATTATAAATTAGAAATAACAAGTATTGATTATATATCAACTCAACTCACCACATAAGGAATATATATCCATAATATAAACATTACCTATTTATTTTACCTGACTAAAGATGTTTTCTATGTATCTGCTCTTAGTAATTGTAAAATCAAGGTCATTGGTGATAAAAATTGTCCTATATTGAAACATCCATTATCAAAATATTTATGTTGATATGATAATGAATACTTTGACTTTACAATAACATATTTCAGATTTGATTAATTTAATTAAGTTTACATATAACTCTATAGATTTTGTTTGTGAGTTAATGTAGCTTATGATATCATAAGTTTGTGACGTCACTTCTTTTAAATAAGATTATAGTACATTTTGTCAAACTTGTAAAAAAATTGTAATATACATGCAATTTATTTTTAGAATAATAAAGAATTATAAGAAAATTGTACTATTACAATTATGAAATCATGTAAAAAGTAGAAAAATGCTTCTATATATAATTCCCATTCACAAAAAAGTATTGCAACTACATCAAGACCAAATATGTTGAAGACAGAAGAATGGAAAACATGCAGACATATTGATATAAATTGTATAAGAGAATTCATAATATTAAGAATATATTAGAAAATCATAACACCACCATTTGATTAGACATGGATATGGAACAAAGTAATGAACTAATGACTCTGTAAACAAAACAAATAGTGAAGACATAATAAAACCATTAACAAAGGGAAAAGTAATGTACCATGATATTGAACATAAACTAACAATAAGGAGTCTAAGAGAAATTTATAAAAAAATTGATGTGGATTAATGATGCAGTTTTCCCTTGAAAAGTTTTACAGCCTATTAAATTAACATAGACTCTAATTCCCCCTCTTTGTTGATTTGTTTGTTAATACTATTTCAACAATTTTTCCATAAAGTTTGAAGATATTTATGTTGTTGTCTTATCACATATTTTAAATAAGTAACCTATGCGTGAAGCACGTGCATGAATTAGTTACTCTATATGAATAAGTCTCTAGTAAGACTCTTTTGCTTTCATCCTTGTTCTTAGAAATTCCTTATGATGGTTGTCATGTGAGCAACTTTTTTGAATGTAAGGTAATATTGTCAACTTTTTTTTACCAGAGGGTTAAGGAATCCTTTGTCTGGATATGGAGGGAAAATACCACAACCGTGAAACGCTCATGGGTCATTCCTAACAAACGAAATAAGTTATGAACTCCTTACTTAAAGAATACAAATGAGTCAGGTTTTCAATTTATTACTTTAATTTATTATAAGGAAAACATCAACAACACCCAACACTTGGGAATGCACCATTCCTAACAAACCAAACAAGCTATAGTCTCCTTGCCTAGAAAATAAAGTGTACGTAAAGAGGAAAATTGACTCAAACATTCAATTTACTACTTCAAATTTCAATACAAGAAAGAAGTGCAAGTCGCAAAACAATAAATCGCTACACCCAGAAGTTACTTACAAAGTCCTTTCATTTTTGAAGTATTCACGTTTGTAGTCTTTCTAGGAGACATCAAGTGGAAAGAGTGTATCGACATCCAAAGTGGTATTTTCATTACAAGTGCAGAATACATTGAGAGAAAAGAAAGAAGACATATCCAAATACTAGCTAGGTTAAGCACACAATCCATATACGGTGTCAAGCATTAAGTTTGAGGGGTCAGATTAACATATTGCAGGTTCGAAGTTGATGGGTAGTTTGTTGGTGCAAAAAATAATATATTGTTATAGATAATTTATGCCAAGGGTCATGATTAAGGTTTGTGGACTGTAATGACTTCAGATCCATTCATATGATAGGACAATGACGACCTACATAGTTCAGGTACACATATCATTGAACTTGAACTAATGATTCACAAGTTTTTTTTAAATTCCTCTCTAACTGTATATAGCTGAATATAATTTTCATTACACATAATCTACTATGGCGATTCACATTGCGTACTCACAACTATAACTTATCACACATTTTATAGCATTTTTTTGCAAAATCATAGATATCATCTTTAATTCTGAGATTTATGAAATGGAACTACTCGTTTTCAATATGTAATTATTCTTGTATGAATTTGTTCATCCATATTGGGGTGCAACAATTTTTTTTTAATAAAAAGGTGAACACTAAACCCCTTTCTTCCTCTCTTTCCTCTATGACTCTTATCCCTCAATCCTCTAATTGACCTTTAACTAATAACTTATGTATGTGCAGTTCACCTCGTCAACATCAAATATAAGAAGTTACTATCTTACTTGATAATAAAACCTTAAAGAAGTCAGACTATCTCTATTTCTCTATGGGAAATTTCAATAATTCTCTTCAAGGACTAAGATTTCTTTACGGATCTTGAAATTCACACTATATTTGGGATTCATTTTAAAAAAGCAAGTACACTATAAAAATTCTCATACACATTTGACTTCTGGGTTAAGACAAACTCCTTTTTAGCTCTCATTGGTACTCTAGATGCAAACCTGGATCTCATTGATGTCCCCTTTGTTATAACAACTCTGAAGCTACACTTCACTTTTTTTTCTTTCAATTTCAATTATTTTAAAGTTATATGCATTTATTTTTTCATTCTTGACTCATCATGTCGCAACACCGTCCCCTTGACCGAACTCGTGTTGTTCCATAGTGAATGTCATGGCAAGATCCATTGTAAGGATAAATCTTCTTTGGCCGCTTGTACTTTTGGTTACATTTCGTTCAAAAGAGTTAAGAAATTTTATGATAAACTCCTCATTAACTCAGGTGATTTGTACTCTCAAATATCTAGTTTGTGTTTTTCTTGGTCAAATTGAAACTATTGAATTTGCCTCTACCAATAAAGAAATTGTCTCTAGTTTTCCTACAACATTTTCTGGCAGAAGAAGAGGAGAATTACTGAGATAACAAAGGATCACTCTCCTTTGAGTCACTTTTGGAAGCCTCTAATGATGAAGCATGAGGATGATGCAGTATGTTTGGAAAGTTATGCCATGAAGATGTTGCTGCTATACCACATGGCATTTTTAGTGATTCATTTTAGTCATTTTTCTCTATCTTCTATGAGGGTCGCTATAAGGAGAACCCAACTCCTTAGTTTATCTATGGATCGAAGTAATTATGTGGCTTATCATTGTCTACCTTACCCAATAGATGACTTGGTACTTCTTGTACCCTTTATCATTTACCCCGGTATCTAAAACAATGTGGGGTCCACATGGTCATGTGGATTAATGATGTAGTTTTCCCTTGAAAAGTTTTATAGCCTATTAAATTAACATAGACTCTAATTCCCCCTCTTTGTTGATTTATTTGTTAATACTATTTCAACAATTTTTCCACAAAGTTTGAAGATATTTATGTTGTTGTCTTATCACATATTTTAAATAAGTAACCTATGTGTGAAGCACGTGCATGAACTGGTTACTCTATATGAATAAGTCTCTAGTAAGACTCTTTTGCTTTCATCCTTGTTCTTAGAAATTCCTTATGATGGTTTTCATGGGAGAAACGTTTTTTAATGTAAGGTAATATTGTCAACTTTTTTTTACTAGAGGGTTAAGGGATCCTTTGTCTGGATATAGAGGGAAAATACCACAACTGTGAAACGCTCATGGGCCATTCCTAACAAACAAAATAAGTTATGATCTCCTTACTTAAAGAATACAAATGAGTCAGGTGTTCAATTTATTACTTCAATTTATTATAAGAAAAACATCAGAAGCACCCCATACTTAGGAATGCGCCATTCTTAACAAACCAAACAAGCTACGGTCTCCTTGCCTAGAAAATAAAGTGTACATAAAGAGGAAAATTGACTCAAACATTCAATTTACTACTTTAAAGTTCAATACAAGAAAGAAGTGCAAGTCGCAAAACAATAAATCGCTACACCCACAAGTTACTTACAAAGTCCTTTCATTTTTGAAGTATTCACGTATGTGGTCTTTCTAGGAGACATCAAGCGCAAAGAGTGTATCAACGTCCAAAGTGATATTTTCATTGCAAGTGCAGAATACATTGAGACAAAAGAAACAAGACATATCCAAATACTAGCTAGGTTAAGTGCACAAGCCATATACGCTGTCAAGCATTAAGTTTGAGGGTTACATTAACATATTGCAGGTTCAAAGTTGATGGGTAGTTTGCGGGTGCAAAAAGAATATATTGTTGTAGATAGTTTATGCCAAGGGTCATGATTAAGGTTTGTGGACTGTAATGACTTCAGATCCATTCATATGATAGGACAATGACGACCTGCATAGTTTAGGTACACATGTCATTGAACCTGATCTAATGATTCAGAAGTTTTTTTTAATTCTTCTCTAAGTGTATATAGATGAATAAAATTTTTATTACATAGAATCTACTATGGCGATTCACATTGTGTACTCACAACTATAACTTATCACACATTTTATAGCATTTTTTGCAAAATCATAAATATCATCTTTAATTCTGAGATTTATGAAATGGAACTACTCGTTTTCAATATGTAATTATTCTTGTATGAATTTGTTCTTCCATATTGGGGTGCAACAAATTTTTTTAAATAAAAAGGTGAACACTAAACCCCTTTCTTCCTCTCTTTCCTCTACAGCTCGTATCCCTCAATCCTCTAATTGACCTTCAACTAATAACTTGTGTATGTGCAATTCACCTCATCAACATCAAATATAAGAAGTTACTATCTTACTTGATAATAAAACCTTTAAGCAGTCAGACTATCTCTGTTTCTCTATGGGCAATTTCAATAATTCTCTTCAAGGACTAAGATTTCTTTATGGATCTTGATATTCACACTATATTTGGGATTCATTTTGAAAAAACAAGTACACTATAAAAATTCTCATACACATTTGACTTTTGAGTTAATACAAACTCCTTTTTAGCTCTCATTGGCGCTCTAGATGCAAACTTGGATCTCATTGATGTCCCCTTTGTTATAACAGCTCTGAAGCTACACTTCACATTTTTTTTCTTTCAATTTCTATTATTTTAAAGTTATATGCATTTTTTTCATTCTTGACTCATCCTATTGCAACACTGTCACCTTGACTAAACTCGTGTTGTTCCATAGTGAATGTCATGGCAAGACCCATTGTAAGAATAAATCTTCTTTGGTCTCTTGTACTTTTGGATACATTTCATTCAAAAGAGTTAAGCAATTTTATGATAAACTCATCATTAACTCAGGTGATCTATACTCTTAAATATCTAGTTTGTGTTTTTCTTGGTCAAATTGAAACTATTGATTTTGCCTCCACCAATAAAGATATAGTCTCTAGTTTTCCTACAACATTTTCTGGCAGAAGAAGAGGAGAATTACTGAGATAACAAAGGAGTACTCTCCTTTGAGTCACTTTTGGAAGCCTCTAATGATGAAGCATGAGGATGATGCAGTCTATTTGGAAAGTTATGCCATGAAGATGTTGCTGCTACACCACATGGCATTTTTAGTGATTCATTTTAGTCTTTTTTCTCTATCTTCTATGAGGGTCGCTATAAGGAGAACCCCACTCCTTAGTTTATCTATGGATCTAAGTAATTATGTGGCTTATCATTGTCTTCCTTACCCAATAGATGACTTGGTACTTCTTGTACCCTTTATCATTTACCCCTGTATCTAAAACTATTTTTGTGCTTGTGATTAAAAGAATGAATGATTATAAAAAACATAAAGAAGTCAGGTGACCAATCCAACAACTCATATATCAACCCTCTTTTATCATGAAAATATGTAGGACCATCTCTTGTACCAACTCATTTACATTCTTACATATTACCACCAGTCAAGATGGTATAGGAGAAGCAATTATGGTTCCATCATGAATTGTCACTCCACCATGGTATAACTTAAAACCTTCATCCATTATGCCTTCAATGAAGTACATATAAAACCATTTTGGTTCAAATATTGTGCCTAGAATTCCACTTTTTTAGTGAAGGATTTTTTTAATGTGTAGGCGGTGGGTTTTCCAGCAAGAAGCATGTCAAACAATGTGATTCATGTAACATTTGCATTGGAACACATTCAAATTAACACCTCAATTTATGAAAACTACAAAATGAAGTTAGTTTAAACTATGTGAATCTTCAACATCCTCACCATAAAAATAGAAAAGGATAATGGGTCTCTTCCCCTCTTGAAGAGCCACTCCACACAACCCATTATCAAATGAAAAGGAAGTAGAGAGATAAGCTTGTTGAAAAAACCAAGGAAGAATATGTTATGGTTTTATCAGTTCTAATACATCTATCATGTGAAAACCCCGCATGTTGTCTCCCTCATTGCAAACTCAATATTTTCCACCCACTTCCTTCTTGCATCTATTTCACGATCCAGGAGTGAGTCTTTCACATCCCTCCTATCAGTCTGGTGACTCTTTCCCTTCCATCATACTCTTCCGCCTCCTCCATCAACACTTCTTCTCCTCCCCCTACTGGCCCATCCTCTCTTATGCTTCCTAACCCTAGCAGTTGCCACATGTCTCAAATATCCTTCTTGTAAGTGCAAGGGCCATTAGAAGCATGGGTGGTGGCCAGACCCTCCAACTACCCCCCATCACCAGGGCACCATTGAACACGACCCTCACACCCCTTTGTGCTGATGGAAGTGGTGAAAATAGATAATGTAACCGCAAAATTTTCTTCGTCTTCTTCTTCTTCTACTTCTACTTCTCTCTTTCCCATACTCTATTTGCTCCTCCTCCACCTGTGCATATCAATGTCAGGAAGTGCCAAGCATCACCATCTGCTACTGAGCTCTCTAGAAAGCTCCACCATTGAACGAATGTCTTTTTCCTCCCCTCTTTGTTTCTACAGACGTCCATCCCTTTCGCGGACACCATAGAAGAAGGAGTGCCACTTACTGTAATGGAAACAATGGTGCTCCAATGGAACCCCTCTATACCTCTTGCCTCATCACCAAAAAACTCTTCTCCTCCCCTCTATTCAAGCTCCATCAGTCCACCATCGTACAAAATCCCCACCACCAACTACCTTGGTTGAAGAGTTCAGTAGTGTCTACAACCTCTATTGATCAACAGATGGGTCTTCTTTCCTCTTCCTAACACCCTAACCATGGATCATCACCTACTCTAGTTTTAGAGGTGTTACAATCTGCCTCAATTCTACAAACACCATCACATACCTCCTTCTTAGTCTTCCACATGTGCAAGCACCACTGACTCATGTAACCCCTCCCTTTTTGCTGCTCAGTTCACATCACCATCGATCTTTATTATGGGGAAGATCACGATGACACCACCAAATGAAATCACCACTGTCAAAATCTTCTGATGATGACTCCAATGACATGACTTTGAGCAGGGTTCAATTCTTCTCCCCTACTTCTTTTAATTATGACTCCAATGACATGACTTTGAGTAGGGTTCAATTCCTCTTCCCTACTTCTTCTTCTCCTTCATGCTCATCTGCATGATGAGAACTACAAAACCCCATGAGATGCATAGAACCTCCAAACCATGGATAAACACCATTATGGATCCCAGAGCATGACAATATTCAATACATTCAACTGAGGATCAATTAGGGGCCAGTTCTAGGAACATCCCATCTATAGGCTTGAGATTTCCTATAAGTTTAATTTCAGTTAGTTAGAGTGGCTAATTAGATACTACTCAAATAATACTCTTGGGTGATGTAGGTAATCTTAATAAGTATCTAGTTATCTTGGTCATCTATCTTCATAGTATACACACATAAAAACACATATGTTTCATATCAAATAATGATATGTTAAACCATAGATTTGTGAATCATTAGGATGTTAATTGTATAAATCCTAATTTTAGAGAATCAACCTAAAATGATATGTTATAAATGATCCTAAAGAATATTTAGAACATATAGTGTGGAATGTGGCTATGTTGATAAGATAATCTATTTGATGTCTTAGCCAAATTCTTATTGCATGAATATGATAAATAAGATTGTTTTGTAGCATGTGTGACAAACTAATCAATTAATATTATTGAACAAATCATAGATAATATTGTCATTGTCGTTATGCATTAAAATCACATAAGTATAAACATATATCAAAAGGTGATTAGAACCATAATAAGGTTGTATAGATATATCTACCTATAATTGGCCTAATTTGAATGAAATTCTATTGGAGAGTAAGAGCATGTATAATTTGACCAATCCTTGGAACCAAAATTTATTATGATAATGTATCCATATTGGTATCCCATAATGGGAGGTATTTATATCTTTAAAATATAAGTCTATGAGAGACTTGAACCCTAAATTATTTCAATAAGAACGTCTGAGTAAATATACCTAATGTGCAATATAGAGTCAACCCTAGTTGTCTAAACCTGTGGCATATGATAAATATAGAGGCAATTAAACTATATGACATACATGTTGAATCATAGGGCTCTAGAGGGGGTGAATAGAGCTTTAAAACTTCCAAAAACCAGTTAGACCTTCAATTTACTTCAACTAGGCATAATTGCAAATAGTCAATATGAAAACAATCTAAGCATGCATAGAAAGGATGAGAGAAATTGAAAGCAACCAATTAGACAGGCTATTTTAGAGTGGTTACACTCTTCAAACTAGGAGAGAGTCATTCCACTACCTAGAGAGGTCAAGATCTAGTATTTCTTATGCTTGTCTACTCCTTATATTCACTTATAAGAGTTAGAACAAATGACTTCCTTTTTTGGGACAAGGATACCCATCTTCCCTTTAAGGTCAAGGGAGGCAATAACCTTATAATCAAGATTTTACCTATCTAAGAGCTAGTCTTCTACCTCATCAAGGTCTTACCCACTATTGCAATCAATTCGATGCCTTTGCCAAGGTCCTCCCCTTCATGCAAAGAGTCTTCAGCCTTGAGATTTACCCACTCAACTCCTTAGATCTTCTACCACTACTACAAAAAAATGGTTTTTACAACAATTCCTTTTTCCATTTTACAACGGGTGTCAACTGTTGTATTAGATCGCGTGGTCTTATGGGGGGTTCTTTATACAACAGGTGTTGCACATGTTGTAATATATGTATTTTATACAACAGTTAGTACATGTTGTAGATCATTGAACACACCTGTTGTAATAGGGGTGTTCTATATAACATGTTGAGACAAAAGGAAATGCATCTAGACACAAGGTTTCGAACTTGAGACCACTTGAAAGTAAGGCACATCTCAAACCGCTGAACCGGTTTCATTTTATGCAACACGTATATTCTTTGTTGTACATATACAACAAATGACGTGCAAACCTGTTGTGTGATTGTGGTCTATTACAACGGGTAACTATTACAAAAGGTGAAAACCTGTTGTGTAATTGTAGTATACTACAACAGGTTATAGTATGTTGTGTAATGATGGTCTATTACAATGGGTTAACATATGTGACTATTACAACGGGTAGAGCATGTTGTATAATTATGATCTTTTACAATGGGTTAGAGTATGTTGTGTAATGATGGTCTATTACAACGGGTTAACATACATGACTATTACAATGGGTTAGAGCATGTTGTGTAATTATGATCATTTACAACGGTTTAGAGTATGTTGTGTAATGATGATCTATTACAACAAGTTAGCATTAGTGACTATTACAACGGGTTAGAGCATGTTGTGTAATTATGGTCTTTTACAACATGTTTGAGTATGTTGTGATATTATAGTCTATTACAACAATTTAGCACATGTTGTAGTAATCACATATACAACAACGAGTTTGTCCTATTGTATATAACTTGTGTTGTATAAAATATATAATTCACAACACACAAATAGACTTGTTGTAAAAGATATGCTAACTACAACACAACCAACAAAGATCTTGCCTAGTCTCTCTACTCACACTTTTGCTAAAAGCCACTTCAGTCTTCTTTAAAGTTATCTTCTGGCCCGATGCTTGTTTATACTGGCTAATTATATTAGCTATTTTCAAACATTCTTGATGAGAGGCTCTTGCAAATAGTATGCTGTCAGCTACGAAAAAAGGTGAAAATACATGGTGCATGTCTACTGACTTTAATGCCATGTAGATGTTTCCTCTTCGTTGCTTTAACAATAGCAGTGGAAAAAGCTTCATCACATAGAATAAAAAGATAGGGAGAGATAGGGTCACCCTGGCGAAGTCCTCAGGATGGAAAGATCTTCTTAGAGCGGTCCCCATTGATGATGAATGACTGGTTGACAGTAGATGCACACTCTAGGATTTTCCTCCTCCATTTGTCCCCAAATCCCATATTCTTCTTCATACAATCCATAAAAATTCATTCAACTTTGTCATATGCCTTAGACATATCTAACTTTAAAGCAAGCGTACCCTTTCAATTTTTTTTATCTGTCTTCATCTTGTGAAAAACTTATTAATCTACTAGACAATTATCAGTAATCATTCTACCTGGGATAAAAGCACTCTGGTTCTCAATCACAATATCATCCATGAATTTTTGATTCTGTTGGCCATGACTTTAGATGCTATTTTATATACAACATTGCACAGGCTAATGGGGCAATATTCTGATATTTCCTTTGGCTTATGCACTTTAGAAATCGACACTATAAGGGTTGAGTTAACATCATTGATACTTTGCTCATATTTCCACCAGCCTTTAATATAATTTGCAACATTCTGTCCAACTATATTCCAAAATTTCTAGAAAAAAATTGGTTGCATACCATCAGAGCCTGGTTCTTTGTTAGGATGCATATGGTTTAGCACTCCCTAGATTTCCTCATCAGTGATACCCCTTTCCAGAGTTCAATTCATCTCCTCAGAGATCCTCCCATGAAGGCCACTCGTCACCTCTTCCATTTCATTGGCATTGGATGAATTGAAAAGGCTTTCAAAAAAATCAAGCACTACCTTTTTAATTTCTTCTTCTTCCACCTACTAGACTCCCTTCCTGTCCTTGATGCAAACAATGGTGTTACTCTTCTTTCTTTGTGAAGTTTTGTGGTGAAGATAGGACGTTTTCTTGTCTCCTTTGTTCATTTCATTAACCCTTGCTCTTACACACCAATATTCATCTCCCTTTCTGTGCCAGTACTCTAGCTCTTCAGATTACTCCCTACACCTTTTGAGCACCGAATCATATGGTTGTTTTCTTTGTACTTCTTTGAGATTATTTTCTATAAGTTGAATTTTTTCCGTAGATCACCAAACCTAACATCAGGCCATGAAGCAAGTTTTTCACTGCAAGCTTTAATTTTTCCTTGAATGTCCTTTATAGTGAAAGACACCCATTGTTTTTTTATAGTGTCAGTGCAACCTTCATCTGATAGCCACATAGGCTCAAAAAAGAAATGCCTCTCCTTCTTCTTTTTTTGTGTCTCTCTTCTGTCAGCAGTAATGACCAAAGGAAGATGGTCAGATTTATACATAGGAAGGTGGAGAACTTTAACAAAAGTAAAAGGTTGTTTCCTTTCAAATGTGGCAAGATCTCTATCAAGTCTCTCATGTATCAGGGTCTCCATCGTGCATCCCCATTCCCATGTGAATTTGTTTATAGAGAACCCCAAATAAAGCAAGGTGCAATCATCAATGGAATCCCTAAAATCTTGCATCCATCTATCTGGTTTGGGTGGGCCACCCCCCTTTTCATCATTTGATATAATCTCATTAAATTCACCAAAGAAAATAATTGGGAGTACATGTTTCTATATTAGTTTCCGCTTCAAATTCCATGTATTGACTTTCTACTATTTTTTTAGGCCAACCATACATACCTATGGCTCTCCATTGGTATATACCATCTTCCTCAGTAATAAGACAGCCAATGTGATGCTGTGAAAAGCTACATATCTACAATTCTACGTCTCTCCACCACATCCCTAATCCTCCATAATTTCCCACACTAGATACACATATACCATCAACAAAACCACATTTTCTTTTAACTTTTTCTATCTGCATTTCTATCATCTTGGTTTCCGAGACAAAAACCAAACTTGGGCTTTCTCTCCAACACCAACTCTGGAGAGCATGTGAACCACTAGGTTTTCCCAGCCCATGATAGTTCCAATTTAAGATTTTTCATGGATGTTCACAGGGTTGGTCACCACCAACACTCGCTATTGCAAAGATAAAAAATATTTTTGAATGTTGGAGACTCTAAAAAATCCCCCCGATAAGGTTTTTTATGCACCTGCCTCATCTCTTCCTGACTGAAATCAATCTCCATATCCATTGTGTCAAAAGGCCTTACCTGTTTAACACAGACTAAGGCTTGCGTGTCTTCTTCTGGGTTCACTTCTCTTTCATCTATCGAGAACTTCCTTCTACTTATAAGTAGTTTCTTAAGTTTCTTTAGCATCGTTGGAGTTTTCAGTATCTTCAATCTACTATTGTTTTGTACCCTTTTTCCTCTGACCCTTGGTTTGGGCCTTCCTTTCCTCCCATCCCTTTGTAAACTTGGGCACTTGTTCTTCACCTATCTTTCCTGGTTCTTGTTTATTTTCTCGCTTCCCTGTATGTAGGTCCCTTTGTAGGTTGTTGAATATATGTGTTATTAGAACGGTTTCAATAGTCTTTGGTTGCTTCTCTACGCCTGCAACACCCTTTGCTTCATGGTTTCATCGGATCCTACTTCCCTGGCCCTCACCTTTCCGAAAAACCTATTCCACCTTATTGTGGTTTCCATGTACACTAGACTGATAAGAAGCCAGCAGACTTGGCTGTTCCTCGACCTTTCTTCTCTATTACCCACCAAAGCATAAGTGGAGGAAAGTTGTCATGTGGTTGTGTAATAATTCTTCAGCCTTGGGATGCCTAGTCTTCTCTCTGTCTTCCTCGCATAACACCCCTCTCACACATGTACGTGTCTAGGTTGGTAGCGAAGGTTGGGTTTCCATCCATATTAGGAAAGGGGCTATTGTGTTGTCTATTTTGTCTTTGGGTTCCAATATGCATTGATTTTATCATTCTATCTTCCATTGTACTCCATCCTTCCTCCTTGTGCTTTTTTTCTTATGGAACTTTGTATGCCAGGTTCTCCTTGCTCGATCTATCTCCTCTTTTCTCTTCTATCTCTGAATTTACACAAAACGTTAGGGTCTTCTTCGCTGTGCCCTCCACATAAAATTCCTCCACACTCTTTAGTTTTGCTTTGCATGGGGAAGCCTTCAGCCACACACCCCACTTCCATTCGTGTTCACTGTCCTCTTCCTCCTTTGGGAAATCCATGTCTACATGGACGAGAAGACCATAGACATAACAAAATATTGGGAGGCATTCATACTTTATCTCCAGAACGACTATCATCCCTCTTTTATCATTAATCTTCGGGAATCTTTTAAGCGGCTTATGGATATCAACTGCCACCCAAACCCTAGTCAACAATTCCCAGCCTAAATCATCTTTATGAATAGTCAAGACTCTTCCCACTTTGCTAGTGATTTCCACCACTGCAGCTTCATATCTTTAATTCAACAGAATTCCAAAGAAGCGGATCCAAAACAGACTCTCCACGAATTGGACTTTGCTTGGGAGATCTCCATCATCAATCTCTTTCAGTAACAACAGTTTGTTCTTGAAATTCCTAGGCCCTCCTTCCCAGACCTTTCTCTTATCTTTCTAGTTACCAATTTGGATGATGAAAATTGATAAATCTATCTAGTTGAAAAGCACCTTATTGGCAAGGGACCACACATGTGTCAGGGTTCTTTTCAATGCCCAGAAGTTATAATTTTGCTCTGTATGCAGCTTCGCCACCAGGGCCAGTGAGATCTCGCCCTATGTTAAGTCCATAATATCATCTTCATCCTCATTGCCTAGACCTAATTGTGCACATCTAGTAACCAATTTGTCTGCCAAGTTGCCAGGGAGTTCCCCAAGAAGACCTACCATTAACCTTGGACCTACAAGACGTGGTAACCACAGAGGAGAGATAGGGAAACCACGAGGGAGAATGAGTATCCCACTGTCATCACCCAACCTATAGAGTACTAGGGTTACGTGCAGGAGATATAGTGTACAGGCATGATTTACTTTTATTAGCTTGTGATACTTATTTGCACTGAATATGCATAATTTCAATGTTTCCAAATGATTTATTATATTTCCAGAGCTTTTGTTTGGATTTTATACATTTCAGGTGAACGTACAAGGGTCTACACATCTCGGTACTATCGAATTTGGAGTCAGTGATACCAACACATGCTCAGTTTGGAATAGAAAGAAATAAAAAAGACTTGGTAGTATCGACATGCAAGTCAATAATATTGACAATGTTACAATGTTTTCTTCAAAGAATTATCAAAGCAACTCAGTACTATCAACAGCCATGTTGGTAGTGCCGACAATTCATAGGTGTATATGCAATTAGAGGAGTTGATAGTACTGACACCCTGTCGGTAGTACTGACATGTCATGATTAGACAGATCTGAAGGCTTTGTTTAATCTGACGATTGGGGTTTTAACTCGCTCAAAGTTATGCCTATGACTTAGGGGAAGTGCGGCCAGACCTAGGCATCTCATATTTTCCATAGGTCGATGATCGGTTGCAAGATGAAGAGATAGTGAAGAAGAAGGCCACATTCTAAACAATTCAGGCACTTCCATTAGATGGATTTGCAGCCGAAAGGTAGTAAATCGGCATGTGTATGAGAAAGGATCATTTGAACTGTCTACTATAGGAGTTCTTCATTCTCTCCATATTTTCTTTTTCCTTTGATGTTTTTTATTATGGAAACCATGAGGGGCTAATACCAACATTCCTTAGGACTTGGGAGTAGCCCAGTTATGCATTGTATTTGACTCTTATACATTAATTTATCAGTTTCCCTTAATTTCTAGATTTATTTATATGTGAATAAATGAACTATCCATGCTTGATCACCATAGGTTGTAATTGGACCTTTAATTACTTTGGAAAAGGAAATTAATGTTTGAATCTTAATAGAAATAAATTTTCTATAGAGTCCTTTGAGAAAGGTCATTTAAAAACATGAGGAGATTACCCTGAGCATTCAATAAAGTACCTATCTAATAACACAATTGATACGATAGTGGGGTTGATGTTAGGTTAGGTAGTGAATTACATAGTGAGAGTGGACAATTCTTTCTACAAGCTCTTGATCCAGAGTTAGGAGAGATTTTTATTAATGTATCAAGATTAAAGTGCAATGTTAACCGTTGTGAAACCAATATCCTAAGGAATTCGCTAAGACTGAGAAAAACAACCAATAATTTAGATTTATTTTCTATTTTATTCAATTAAACCATTCAAGTTTCTTCAGCCTAAGTTGATCGTATTATAGTTAGTAATAGTTTCTAAAGTCACATTTCCCTATGTTCAACATTTGAGCCTTATTAGCCTATATTACTATGATAGCATGCACTTGCATTTTGAGTGTATAGAAAATACCTATCTCATCTATACTGATAAAACCAAAAATGATGGTTAGAAATGGCATGACATACTATGTCCCTATAGATTTAGTACACCACATGTGAGACCTAGTCACATAAAATGAGATTACAAAATATAAAGTACCCACACTAATCATACATCATTAACTAGAATGTATAGAAAATACAAAAAAATCCAATCATATCCACAACACTCATATAAAAGGACCTTATCTTTTCATCTATAAACAAGTAATTTTACATGATATTATTTAGTTATATATGTATCAACCTATATACAATATATATATATATATATATATATATATATATATCTTTCATAGAGATCATAATATGTGCATGTATACATGGAATGCAAGTCAAAAACACGAGTTGTAGATACATACAATAAAATCACCCTACCTAGACTGGAGTGTACAAGGCTCACTCTAGGACTCCACCAGAAAACTAACACCAACCTCCAAGTTAGTTTTGTCTGTTAAATCCCTGGTTACACTATTAATCATTGATAACATCCATTTTTGTAGATATTATATACCTTATTTTATCCATATTTTCCACTATTTAGGAAAATTCACATTCACTTCCCTCCTACCTTTCATATAATCTCTTAACCCTATTTTGACAATGACAATGACATCAAATGTAGGTAAGAAAAGGATTGGAAGCTTGATTATCAAAGGTAGAGCCACCACTGGATGACAACCGATGGTATTTGTGTATCCGTCATTCCATCACCACCAGATGTTACCAGTAGCACCCTTCCACACCACCAACCGATGGCTGCGTCAACCCATCACTTATTGGTGCCCCTACAAGCATCAGTCGGTGATATGCCTGTGACCATCAACCAATGGCGCACCTACTATCCTCACCCATAGGCATGTCTGCACTCATCATCCAGTGACATGCCTGCACCCATCAACTGATGGCACGTCTATGAGAATCAACCGGTGACGCCCCTGAAACCACTAGCCAGTGGTGTGTCTGTGTTGATCTACCAATGGCGCACCTGCTACTGACACTCGATGGCAGTTCTAACTAGTACCGTACTCAGGACCGTTGAGCACCATCCCTGAGGGTGAGTACTTGGGAGGCTTGGGTACAAGTAAAGGACCCCAGGCTGACACCTACAAATAGATGACTACTAGCTACATAGTTGGGGGGTACACACATCATCTTTGGGCCTATGCTATGAACCGGATGTGGATCCTCCGAAGGAAGAAGCTGCCATTGATTGATCCCTACCCCACTGGGTGACAGGAATGATAGATGAGAGTCCAGCTCCTAGACCTCCGCATGCTCTCCCTTGCCCACTTCTAGAGTCCCTCTTTTGACAAAAATAGGAAGAAGAAGAAGAGGAGATCACCATCACTACTGCCTTCATCCATGTGCAACAGAACCAAGCCATTGTCTAGTTGCCATCGTTATATTCCCTAGTCCCCTGCTTTGACTTTCCTTTCCTTCTCTCTTTGTATCTTCCTCCCTACAACACTCCATGTCTCTGTCCTTCTGTAAATCCATTATACTTCCCATTAACAAGAGTGACTTAACATCTTGTTTGGGTTGGTAGTATCCACTAAGTCCCTCCCAACATGTATATACTTACATCCTTTTGAATATAAATGCTCTTAGCAATGGTTATCTCCATACTCTTGTTCTTAAATGCTTCACGTGCATGATTAGCTACCATATTGTGATGTACGATTGCTAATTCCTCAAAAGAGTAGTATTAATCTTATCTAAGTGTTATGCAGTTGCATAAATGCATAAAAATGTTGGAATACTAAAGCTAATGATCATATGGGTTGCTTTGTGATTGTTTGTTTTCCATCTCGAGAGAGAGACAACCTTATAATCTAGATCTATCCTAAGTTCGAGAGAGTAGGCAATAGAATATAAGATGATTTCTAGTCATCTTAATAAGGGTATACAAAGGGGGTGTGGGTAATGCATGTTGGTGATAGATCTTAGTAGGTGAAACCCAATCCTAGCTCCCATTCATACTTAGGTTACATATTTTGTGTTTGATCTTATTCTCTTATTTTGTTTTCTTACCTTTGCTTTTCTTGCTTTTTTTAGAGTAACATCATTCTATAAGGAATACCATTTTTATCTACCCCTTCATTTGGTTTATTTGAGTTTAAGGCCCTACGTCCTTAACACATACCAACCTTGTACCTTTGGTTCGACCTCGATCTACTACATAGGACCCTGTATAATAGTTGTGGGGGTATGAGTGTTGTATTATAAATCTAAGAGACCGACTACACTAGATCTTCTTCATTTTAGAGGTGTGATTTGGGTTAATTAAGTTTTTGGCACCGTTTCTGAGAACAAGGCAAAATAGTCTATTAAGAATTCAAGTCTACTCACTATACACCCGTGCCTTAAGCTTAGTAATAAGCCTGACTATACAAACCTCTAAATATGCCACATCTAGATTGCTCATAATACTTCATTTTACATGTCCAACTTTCTAACGACTATGGAAACTATTTAGGTATATTTAAGAGAGGCAGATTGTTACCCTCTCCTCTCACATCAACATGTTTCCTCATAGAGAAGGTGGGATTTCTGGAGAAGATCGGAATGTAAGAGTCCAACATAATTGTAACGACCCCGACTCTCAATAACCCCCAATTAAGGGAGACTAAGAGGTCAGAGCCATTATCCCAATTAACAGGATCAAAGGTTTGACAAATAATCAATAACAATTATCAAATTCTACCAACTAAACTAAAAACTGGTATAAAATAAAACTTTGCATCCTTTTCAAAAACTTGGATATCTACTCCTATCCACATCTGGAGTCTATTCTAACTAATCCTCCATGTACTTTAATTCTTATTTAATTCCATATATGCCACTTTATTGTTTGTCCTTTTCAATCTTGTACCAAAAACACCGACAAACAAAACGTCGGTCAGCATATTAGAAATTGCTGGTATGTGGGGACAACCAAAATTTCGCAAATATGGCTAACAATCTAATTATCACAAACAAGTAAATTAACAAGCCAATTTACGCTTTTTAGTATGACATTCTCCACCGCTTTTGCCCTAACCCTGGCATACACACCTTAGGGTTTCTCTTTTACAAATGACTTAAGGCCACCTTCTCAATCGTGAGCTTAGTGCCTGGGATCACCCTTCATAGTATCCATTAATCATTCTATAAAGACCACCTTCTCAATCCTGAGCTTGGTGTCTGGGGTCACCACTCATGGTGCCCATTAGTCTTCCCTCCTGGGCTTGACCTTTGGCATCATCCATCAGGGTGGCATGTAGGTGCGAGAATACACACTTCTATTATTATTGTGGTAATCATAGTGACTTTATGATTTGCAAATATGAACATTCAAACTGATAAGTTGCATTCAATGCGATGAATCATCTGGGAAACTCTTCGGGAAACTAATGCGATTAGTCATAATTAACCACATACTTGTCAAGCTGATTTGAGACAAAATTAATCCATTCAATGCAAGAAATCCAATGGGCATGCAAGCACACAAAGAGATCCTGAAATATGCATACAATTTCCTATCATTGATCATGCCATCAAGATCTGTTAAACCTAGCTCGCTTCCTAGGGTTTCTAGTCCACTTTTAGAGTTTCCATTACAATTAGGGTTTCACTTCATTTTTACTATTTTAAACCCTAACTTTATGCAATTACTCACAAACCCTAACTATCTCATCTTATTCTTCACAAAAGATATTAAGGTTACATTTTCACAACATATAACCTTAATTTCAGATTAAAGGCACAATTAGCCATCAATTAAGCCCATTATGCTCTTCATATTAAAACTACCAATTTTATCCTTTTAATTCATGACAAGATCATTGGGCCTAATTATCATCTTTTGTTCCTTTCGGATTAACAACTCATAGTTCATTATGATCTAATTCACATATGAACTCTATTTATCATCAATTCCACCTTTATCCATTAGAAAACCCTAATTACCATATTAAGGGTATTTACCCACAATTAGGAACTTTTATACTCAAACTAGCTTAGATCCATCATATCTCCAATTTAATCATGAATTTGAACAATTAAATCCATTAAGAGTCACAATTACCATCATTAGGGTTTCAAGGCCCATTAAAGCATATTTATGCACATGAAATTCTAAATTAAACCAATTACTTGCAAAGTTCATCCTTTTTGTTCTTAATGTACATTTGTACCATTAACAGGTTAATATCAACTGTAATCATCCATTAAACCCTACTAAATACATTAATCATCTCAAAATAGGGTTTCTTAATCATTAAAGCATCAAAGCTGATAACTTCCATTACTTTTCGAATCCCAAGATGAATTCGCCTCTAAAAACATTTTTAATGAATTCCTCTCGTCTTTCTGAGAAAAATACATGTATTATATGTACCAATCCGAGCTACCATTATTTAGATATGAATTTTGCAAGAATTACCTTTTTGGACCAATGGCAGGCCGCCACGTCGCCAAACCCATGCAACGTCACTTGTTTGGAAAATGTAGAGTGTAGAATTGTTATTTAATGAATGAATAAAACAATGTACATAGTAGTCTCTTATATAGCAAATAGAAAAAGAGACTGATTAAGATGCAACCCATATGGGACTAAACAACATAAGAAAAAGAATAAGTGGAGCACATGCTAAGCACATGACGCTCAAGAAAACACATATCTCTATACTCCCCCTCAAGCTGGAGCGTAGATGTCGAAGAGGCCCAGCTTGTCAATCAGCGTCTGAAAGCGATTTTTGAGTAGCACCTTGGTGAAGATATCTGCAAGTTGTTTCTCCATGCTGATATAAGGAGTGTGGATCTGGCCAGACATAACCTTTTCTCATACAAAGTGGCAGTCAACTTCAATATGTTTGGTTCTTTCATGAAAAGTAGGGTTGCTCGCAATAAAAATAGATGTCTTATTGTCACAGAACATAGGGATGGGGCTAGACGAAGAGATGTCAAATTCCTTCAGAAGACTGCGGACCCATAGAAGCTCACATGTAGTATGAGCCATTGCTCTATATTCTGCCTCAACACTAGATCATGCAACAATCGTTTTCTTTTTACTACGCCATGTAATCATATTTCCCCCCATAAAAGTACAATACCCAGATGTGGATTTTCTATCAGCTCTACTTCCTACATAATCAGAGTCAGAAAAACCAGATAGATTACAATGGCCATGTTTCTTGTATAATAGACCTTTCCCCGGAGCACTTTTGAGATATCGAAGAATGTGATAGATAGCATCCCAGTGACATTGTCGTGGTTTATCAAGATACCGACTAACCAACCCAACAGCAGCAGCTAAATCAGCTGTAGTGACAGTCAGGTAGATAAGTTTGCCTACTAGTCTCCTGAACTGGTGTCGGTCAGCATATGGAGGAGAAGATTCACTGTCCCAATCCATATTGGGATCCAGGGGTGTGTTGGCTGGCTTGCAGCCTAACATGCTTGTCTCTTGCAAAAAATCCAGAACATATTTCCACTGTGACAGGCACAATCCTGTAGAAGATCTAGCAACCTCAATTTCCAGAAAGTATCGTAATTTACCAAGATCCTTAGTGATAAAATGTTGTGCTAGATAGTTTTTTGTTGCTTGAATCCCTGCATTATCGCTGCCAGATAAGATAATGTCATCAACGTACACAATGAGAATAACAAGCTCTACTGTAGTTTTTCGTATAAAAACAGAGTGATCAGCCTGCGACCATCGAAAGCCAAAAGAAAATAAGATTTTACTGAGTTTGTCAAACCATGCTCGTGGGCTTTGTTTTAAGATATATATAGCCTTGCGAAGTTTACATATTTTTGAAGCAAACTCCCCCTGAGAAACAAATCTAGGGGGTTGCTCCATGTAGACATCCTCCTGTAGATCGCCATATAGAAAAGCGTTTTTCACATCAAGTTGAAAAAGAGGCCAGTCTTTATTTACCGCAACAGATATCAGAATGCGAACAGAATTGAGCCGAGCTATTGGAGATAAAGTTTCAAAATAATCAACTTTGTAGGTCTGGGTATATCCTTTTGCCACGAGATGAGCTTTCAGACGTTCAATGGTACCATCTGGCTGATATTTAATGGTGAAGATCCAGTGACAACCCACAGAATGGCAGGAAGATGGTCGGTCAACTAGATCCCAAGTATGTTGGTCATTCAGAGCTTGCATTTCCTATTCCATAGCATGTTTCCGGGCAGGATGATGAAGCACCTCATCGGCGGTTTTAGGAATAGTCACAGCAGATAAAGAAGATGTAAAATAGGAAAAGCTATCACTGAGATTGGCAGATGAGCAGAAGTGACTAATAGGATGATGAGTACAAGAATGAACACCCTTCCGTAAACTAATAGGAATATCTAAGTCAGAAAGTACCTCAGCCGGTGGTGGATCATCCGCAGACGGAGGAGTTGGTTCGGTCGGGGCAGTGACAGGCTTCGGTCTTCGCTTTTATACTTGTAGAGGTTGTTCCTGAGGCATAGTAGCAGGAGGCATATCTTCTACCAACGGTAGTGGAGTGGTAGCCAAAATATCAGCAGTCAAGTGTTCCCCAGTAGCAGAGTAATAGGGCATATGTTCAAAGAATATCACATCTGCACTAACATACCAATGCTTCGTAACTGGATCAAAATAGTGGTAGCCTTTCTAAGTGCGAGAGTACCCTAAAAACACACATTTCACAGAATGAGCATCTAACTTGGTGAGACCGGGGCGAAGATTTTTCACAAAACATGTACACCCAAAGATACGAGGTGGCACAGAGAACAGAGGTTTATCAGGAAATAAAAGGGCGTACATAACTTGATTTTTAAAAATAGAAGATGGCATGTGATTGATAAGGTAGCATGCGGAGGAAACAACATCATGCCAAAAACAATGAGGTACTTTATAATGAATGAGGAGGGTGCGAGCAACCTCAAGAAGGTGTCATTTTTTCCGTTCCGCTACGCCATTTTGTTGTGGGGTGTATGGGCAAGTAGTCTGGTGGATAGTTCCTTGGGACATACAAAAAGAAGTAACAGCTTGTTGCATAAATTCAAGAGCATTGACTGTGCGAAAGGTTTTAATAGATCGACCAAATTGTGTTTTAATTTCAGCAAAGAAAGTGTGAATGCAATCTAACACAATATTTCGACCTTTGAGCAGAAATAGCCACGTGTTACGAGAATGGTCATCAATGAAAGTCAGAAAGTATTTCACACCAGAATGACTGGGCACAGAACATGGTCCCCAAATATCCGCATGTACTAATTCAAAATTTTCTTTAGAAGAGATAACTTTTTTAGCAGGAAAAACAGATCTACAATGTTTGCCCATAACACAAGTTTCACTGGAAAAAATATCACCTGATAAGTGTCGAAAAAGATGCTTCAATTTTTCCACAAATGGATGTCCAAGACGAACATGCAACTGTAGACCTGTCACAGAGGTAGATATCATCGCCTTAGGAGCAGGAGGTCCATCTAAGTAATACAGCCCATCAGGTCCTTTACGGCCCAAACCAATCCTCGTCTTCCTGCGGATATCCTTCACAATACAACCAGAGGGATCAAATTTGACAGAGCAGTTCAGTTGTATAATCATTTTGCTGACGGAAAGCAAATTAACAGGAAATTTCGGAATGTATAAAACTGAATTTAGATGCAATTTTCGTGAAAGGGGAACTGTGTCGGTGCCATGAACAGTAGTTTTAGATCCATTTGCAATAGTGACAGAGGATATCGGAGTTGTTGTACTAAGTTTGGAAAATAAATGAAGATCACCAGTCATATGAGTGGAAGCACTTGAGTCGATGCACCACTGTTTGTTACCAGAAAATGATGAGGTGAGCATGGCAGATGAGCCTGACGTAGAGGGTAGTTGTGCAAGGCACTCTTGAAACATTTTCTTGAACTCTGAGCGTAGCCAGTCAGTGTTGGTTGGTGCAGGTGAAATTTCAGCAGGGGAGTCAGCAACGGCAGCATCATCAGCGGTTTGGTTAGCCCAAGCAGGTTTACCGTGCTTGATCCAGCATCGGTCCTCAGTGTGATTGTCGCGACCACACCCATTGTAGTGATGTGGGCCTTGAGAAGTACCCCGACCTGGTGTAGAAGATCCTCAGCCACCAGAAGGAAGAGGTCATCCACCGCGACCGCGACCACGGCCATGGCCACGACTAGAGTCAGTAGAGCGTGCAACTAGTGCAGGATGCTTAGGAGCAGGTGTAGGAGTCAGAGAAGGCAGTCTCTGAACTCTTTTGAGGACATCGCGAACTGTGGGTAGTGGATCGCTTGACAAAATTTGATCAACAACCCCCGAGAAGGAGGCAGGAAGGGCAGCCAGAAAATGCATAAGTTGAAGCTCATTTCTTTGCTTCTGGGCAATCTTGATATCAGCAGTCAGAGGGTGATACAGTTCATATTCATTCCACAAAGCGGAGCATTGATTATAGAAATCGTCAATAGACATGTCAGTGGAGAACTCCTTCTCGGAAAGTTGCTTGAAGATTTTGAAGACCCGCTTTGGATTCTCCTGATGTGAGTACACATGTGCCAAATGATCCCACATCGCCTTGGCATCATGATGGCAGAGAAGAGACTGACTGATCTGGGCTCAGAGCTATTGAGGATCCAAGACATGATGCCAGAATCATCCTTGGACCACTGGATGTAGCTTTGTGTAGTCTTGTCATCAGAATCCGTCGTAGGTGCATCAGGAGGATTGGTCATAAGATGGTGATATCGACCTTGTGCCTTGACATAGAGAACAAATGACGCTGACCAAAGATGGTAGTTGGAGCCGTCGTCAAGTTTCACTATAGTGACACCCCATGGCAGCAGTAGACTTCAACGCCGTAGAGGTAGCATTAGAGACCCTTAATGGGCAAAGCAGAAGAACCCGAAATGGGCAGAGGCAGCAGGGATCTGATGCAGCAGATCAGAAGAACCTGAAAATGGGCAGAATATGCATAGAAACCTACGCCTGCATGAGAAGAAACTTAACGTTCCCCCATGAGGCGCAGGCAGAAATACCAACAAACAAAGGAGACTCTCAACTTAGATGGCCAGCGGACACCCGAACAAGAATGGACGTAAGCCCGGTCGTAGATGTAAAAAAATTAGAAAGTGTTCAGGCCTTATGTACGAGTTTAGAAATTGTTTGTGGTGGAGAATATGGTGGAAGAGGGTATGCGTGGGTAGATGGGATAGAGGAGGAGAGGGTGTGGGGTGGTGGCGGAGGTCGGCGGTGGTGGTGGTTTCTACTGGAAGCAACGGCGGCAGAGGGTGGGGTGGGCGGTGGGCGGCTGTTGGGGGGGCGGCTAGGTAGGGTTAGGGTGAGGGAAGGGGGAGAGAAGAGGAGAAGTGGAGAGGGCAGGGGAAGACTGCCGCCAGTGGGGGGGCTGGGGGGGGGTTGTTAAGTCATGGGTGGGAAATTAGGGTGGGAGAAAATGGAGGCTTGCTCTTGATACCATGTAGAGTGGAGAATTGTTGTTTATTGAATGAATAAAATAGTGTACATAGTAGTCTCTTATATAGCAAACAGAAAAATAGACTGATTAAGATGCAACTCATATGGGACTAAACAACATAAGAAAAAGAATAAGTGGAGCACATGCCAAGCACATGACGCTCAAGAAAACACATATCTCCATAGAAAACATAATGGAAAGACATATGTGCCCTTGGTTAAGTGACCGGCACTCCAGCCTGTAGAGGGGCATTTTAGTCCAAACGTGTCCTGGTCTTCTTCTTCCTCGCGGATGCCCTACTGTTGTGCCCTAGCTGCGATTGGGGTGGCTTCTCTTCCCCTTCCTTGACCCGAAGGGCACTGGGGGCTGCCGCCCTGCCTCTTACACCATCCATCGTGCCTTCCCAAGCTTCGAGCCATGGCCCAGATGGGCGGGTGCGGGGCACTGGACATGTGATTTGTGGTCATGCTATAGTTGATTTTGAGATCATTTCCCACCTCTCCAAGGCATGAACCTCGATATAACTCATCGCCCTACCTCCATTGCATACCCACACATCCAAGGATGCCCTCCACTCATGGCCAGCACTACTGGTTCAGGTTGGTCAGGTCTGCAACCCATGGCCGGCATTGCAGCCGTGCTGCGGCCGTTCTGCATGTGTTGGAGCATAAGGATGATGGTCGAGATCCTCTCTGGCCACACGGGGTGCTACACTGCAATGTGATGACCTCCTGGCTTCTTACTGCCCCGGGGGAAGAATGATCCACATGGCTAGGGTTGAATGAAGAAGACAAAGGAGAAGAGGTAGAGAGATACGTGGGATCTCACTTGAACTCTAGCCAGAGGCTCTACCCCTTATATAGGGGAGGGTATCCACGCCCTAAGGTGTTCATCCATGAGTCAAAGAGTTCTTTTCCCAATAGGAACCCAAGTTCCTTCATTAGGAAGAAAGCTTCTCTCTCCTAATTATCTTCTTAATAAAATATACTTTTTGGATATTTAGGAATTCAAAAATCCTCTCTCTTATTCTCTTTGTACTTTCCTTTTAATCCATTGGCACGAATTTCTGTTTTCTTTTAGTACGAAATACCTCCTTTTTAACAATGCCACCAAAATCATTAATTATGCATCACATTATCCTCTTATTTTGCATTATTGGTATTTTCTCTTTCTTTTTCTTCATTGGGCTCCTTGGACCCCAAGAAACTCTAATATTTCGAAATCCTTTTTAGTGGATACTCATTATCCTTCTAGATCCATCCATATCCATTATTTCACATTATCTTATGTATTTCTTTATTAAATTATCTCTTTTTGAGGATTTTTCTTTATCTTTCTTTTACTTTCCTCATTGGCATTCCTTTTAACATTAGGAATCCTTTGGATACGGAAATCCACCAAGGATAACTTAATTATACCTCCTTTCTCTTATTTGCCACATTTTATCATTGTTTCCAATTTCTTTCTTAATAAAGAAATACTTAATTGATCTTTTATTTTCTTGTTGCATTATCTTTGCAACTTTGGACTCCTTGGAACCCAAGGAACCCAAGAGGCACGAAATCCAACTTTGGATTATATTCTTTTGCCTTCTAGAGAATTCTACATCCTTCATTTCTCTAATTCTCAATTATTCATTTATTAATTGAATTTCCTTTTTATTGGGCCCAATAGCCAATCAAGCCCACAAAACAACCAACAAAGCTATTGTACAATGAAATCCATTTATTCCAAAGAAATTATTTCCTTTTTTGTTCAAATATCTTTAATAGGAGAAATTACATTTCTCATAAAAAGAACCAAAAAATTGGGGTTGTAACATCCTTCCCCTCTTATAGGAATTTTTCCCTCAAAATTCCACCAGGCACACAAACAAATATGTCCATCAGGGCTCCCATGTGGCTTCACCCTTTCCATGGTGCTTCCCAAGAACCTTCATCATCTCATATTCTTCCATATGAGTTCTTTCTTACCTTGGTATATCATACCCTCATAGGTGAGTCAGGACATTTCATCCTCTCAAAAGCCGAATAGGTTCAGCGCTCAACACATGGCTTGGGTACCTCACATAGTGCTCTAGATCAGACTCATGGAACACATTATACATCATGTTATCCTGAGGGGTAAGGATAAACACAACCATCTCCACCAATCCATTTCAAATGGACCCATATATCAGGGACTCACCTTTCTCAGCTATAGCTTAGAGGGGTCGGATTTTCACATCACATACTCTCCCACAGTGAACTACATGTCAGTCTCGCTTTGCATCATCTTACGAAAAATGTCGCCCCTGGGATCTCTTTCAGCCATTGCATGATCAAAGCGACTTCATCTGCACACACTGTGGTTCTTTTCTGACCTTCGTGAGGCCCCTTCACCAACATCATCTCAATGAAGTGGTGACCGATACCATCTCCCTTACAGAGCTACTTTACATCCTAATAATGGCTATAGTGGTTATCATCACATCTTACAGAGGACAAGAACTGTCTCTAGGTATCACCATGAACAAGCACACATACTCTCATCAGACCCTCTAGTCTGGATTACACTAACCATTAGTTAGGGGTGATAAACTATAGTAACATCGACTTCTTCATGCACCTACTTCCACCGCATGGAAGTGAATCTTTAGATTAAACTCAAGAACTCGCATCATGGTATAGTTGAACCATCTCTCTCTCATATGTAGTTCAACCGGATCCATCCCTTGACAGTATTCTTTCTTTCTCATGTCATCTAGGTACCATAACCCACCTTGTGTCTTGACCTTCCTTGGTCCAGCGGAGACTTACCACATCCATAATGATGAACTCCCATTCTCTCACGGGGACTCTTTATCCCACATGCAACATTATATTAGGCATCCAAAGTACTACTGTCACTTACTATCTTTGTAGTACGGTGTATGGTGATCTTAAAATCATGATCTCCTATATATCATGATTCCTCAAGATTGATTCCTCGGAAACCCTAAACCACTCTAGTCGGGGTTTCATCACCTTCTTTTCCAAAGAAGTGCATCTTAGGTTCTACAACCATCCTTTTATTGCATCAAGGCCTACGCTGGCTAACCAAACAATCACTACTTGTTCAACAGATCTCGTTACATCCATACATATCTTCTTTCTCAAACTTAGGGCTAACCTGACAGCCTCTTCTAGCCTCTAGCTACACTAGGCAGCTGCATCTCAACCAGAGCATCCATTACCACTTCACATCCTTAGGTGTTAGGTAATTTTGAAGACATACTGTTTCACTTATTATCTCAGCTCAAACTCTACATCTATCTTCATCAAGAACACTCTGATCTCATCCTTATGGTGATCAAACTCAACCTTGTATCACTTGCAATTCCACACAACTCATGTTAAAACATCCTCACAAGATGATTATCTTAATACTCTTAGTGTTTGCAAACCATCCACATACCGTTCACTCCCCAAGGGTATGTTATCATCTCTATCCTCATACCACATAGCAACGTTCCAATTCACATCATCCTTATCCTTGATGTATGGCATGTGTATTGTCCTATCTCTCACTCCCATAACAAGAGGAAATAAGCACTTGGCTGCAGTCCAAATACAAAGTTCTTCCCATTCGAAGAGTAGAGATGGTACATCCCACCTTGCCATTACATCTTTGAATCTACGTTGAAATGTGCAACTTATGTCTCTACATCACAAACATCTCGATATCAAGGTTACTTCCATGGAAAATTGGTTTCAAACCTACTTGGGTCACCACACAATCCCTAGTCATCTTCTCTAGGTCTATAGGGTGTCGACACTTTTGGGGTCATCCCTCTTCCCTTATGCATCCAGAGAGTACCCTACTCATCTGCGCTTTGGGTCCTATGAGTTCATGAAGGTGATCAATCTCCTAACCCATGGCCCTCAGACAATGATAGTTGTTACCTCCCGACCCTATGGTCATGTGCAACTAGGGAATTAGGCAACTCCTACTTCCATCAGTCTTATCCCTACCTGACCCTAGGATAGACTTAGGATCCTAACATAGTACATGTCCAACTGGGAACCTTACCCAAGCCTTCATCATCTCTCTCTACATTCATGGGATGACTTTCATCCATTCACAGGGGTCATGGCGACCTGCCTATCTTGGTCAGGCCCCACACCGGTTACCTCCATGGTAACACATCCACATGCACTTAGAGATGGTTAATTATGGGTCTACATGTTCATTCTCTTACCATGTACTTTTCACTTAACTTCTCAAGATCCTATGAGACCTCTTAGTTTACCCTAAAACCAAAAAAGTTGGTATACACCCTACTAAAGGGTCCCTCTCCCAGGATGGGAGGAAACTACATCATGGTAACAAAGGTCACCAACGTCCCTACATTTAGGTTTTACATCCACATGAGCATACTTAACCCAGCAAGCTACTAAGGTACAAGCAAACACCTACTAAACCATGCTAGGTCACACTTGTTCTCATCCTCAACATTGGATCAAGATCATACCTTCCCATGTCACCAACTTAGTTGTGAGGGGTTCATCAAACAAACCTTAAACTTAAGGAGTTTCCCTTTCCTCTAAACGTAAGGAGTGCCATGCTCGAATCTATAGAAACTCAAACCTTTGTCATGAGCATCAGGTACACCACTTCCCCTCTTAGGTCTAAGAACTCTAGGTTCACTTTTCTGATGTCCAACTATCTTCTCAACTTTCAAACCATGAGACAAGCATGTACAAGGTATGACATGCACTTCTTGTCATCCTTCTACTTGAACAACACTTTAGAGTGGAGTCCTCCTCAAGGACAACCAACAAGGTATAAGGCCTCACAACCTGTTATTAAGCATCTTCAAGGTCTAAGGAACTCTTCTTCCTAACCCTAGAAGGTGAACATCTATACCATAGGTTCATAGGTACCAACAGCCTCACCTTCTCTCTAGGTTTTGGTTTCTCTAAAGGCAACCAAGATATCCTCAGCCTCCAGGGATCATGCATGAGGCAACTACTATCATCCACTTAGGTCGCATCATCCTCAACTCTCCACTGTTCCTCATATCTTGGAGTCTAAGCTCCCAACCTTCTTGCTTGAGTCCTTCTCTCTCACTCTAGAGCTAACTCCACATCTAGCCTTTCTACTAGAGGTTCTCTCTCCATGAATTATCAAGCTCACAAGCATACCTCTACGTGGGTGAAGCCTATGTTCAATCTTATGTTCGTTCAAGATTATCTATAGCTCTTCATGCTTATCTCATAAGCTATCCCACATACTCTCCTAGCCACGGTTTCAACCTACTGCCCGCACTACTGATGTACTTTGGGTGCATGTTATGCCCTACTCGCATAAGCCTATAGGGTTTCTATAGGTTTTTCACTATCCTCATAATTGAAGGAGCTATCCTTCACTTTAACATGCACGACCCTTCCCAGGGTTGGGTCGCCAAAGCCACTAGGTCGTCCAACCTCACATGGCTCATATTGTCATGGGCATCCAAAAGCATGTCCACCCACACATCTAGTCTACCAGACATCTAACTCATCATGCGATCTCTCTCTCTAACTGCCACTTAGGGTTAGGGTTAGCATCATCCTTAGAGGATGTGCCAGGTCTCTACTTATAATGGAGATCTTTGCCTCCATGACCAACTTTCTCCACTCATCCTCCTGACAAGGAGGTCTAGCCTCATGTCTCTCCTGAGGGCATGACAACTCATGTCATACGACCTAAGCATGTAACTATTCTTTAGTTTACGATTAAACTATTAAGCTTATGTCCATGACATCTTATTTACATGTCTTTCATTAATTTGATGGAGGATTCCTTAAACCTTATCAACCTTACCCATACCTCAAGAGGGTGAGGAAAAGAGAGAAAACCCTAATCCTTAAGGTCCTTAACAACATTTGAGTTGAGAAGGGATGAACAAGATGAGAGAGTCCTAAAGGTATCTTATTTCGAGTCAAATCCTGAGACATTGGTCAGGCAGTCACACTAATTCGGGAGTCCTCATATTCTGACTAGTGGTGCGGAGGAAAATCTTGCCAGCCCCCGGACGTGATCCTTTTCTAGACACCTCTGTCTTTCGAAAAATCCTCTAATAACTCCCTTGGGTTCTATAGAGTTTGTAAAATTTAATAATTATTAAAGATTACATGAGGAACCTATGCTCTGATACCAAATGTAACGACCCCGCCTCCCAGTAACCTCCAATTAAGGGAGACCAAGAGGTCAGAGCTATTATCCCAATTAACAGGATCAAAGGTTCGACAAATAATCAATAACAATTATCAAATTCTACCAACTAAACTGAAAACTGGTATAAAATAAAACTTTACATACTTTTTCAAAAACTTGGATATCTACTTCTATCCACATCTAGAGTCTATTCTGACTAATCCTCCTTGTACTTTAATTCTTATTTAATTCCACATATGCCGCTTTACTGTTTGTCCTTTTCAATCTTGTACCTAAAACGCAGACAAACAAAATGTCGGTCAGCATATCGGAATATACTGGTATGTGGGGACAACCAAAATTTTGCAAATATGGCTAACAATCTAATTATCACAAACAAGTCAATTAACAAACCAATTTACTCTTTTCAGTATGACATTCTCCACTGCTTTTTCCCTAACCCTGGCATACCCACCTTAGGGTTTCTCTTTTTCCAATGACTTAAGGCCACCTTCTCAATCCCGAGTTTGGTGCCTGGGGTCACCCTTCATAGTGCCCATTAGTCATTCTATAAAGACCACATTCTCAATCCTGAGCTTAGTGTATGGGGTCACCACTCATGGTTCACATTGGTCTTCCCTCCTCGGCTTGACCTTTGGCATCATCCATCAGGGTGGCATATAGGTGCGAGAATACACACTTCTATTATTATTGTGGTAATCATAGTGACTTTATGATTTGCAAATATGAACATTCAAACTGATAAGTTGCATTCAATGTGATGAATCTCCCATGAAACTCTTCGGGAAACTAATGCGACTAGCCATAATTAACCACATACCTGTTAGGCTGATTTGAGATAGAATTAATCCATTCAATGCAAGAAATCCAATAGGCAAGCAAGCATACAAAGAGATCATGAAATATGCATACAATTTCCTATCATTGATCATGCCATCAAGATCTGTTAAATCTATCTTGCTTCCTAGGGTTTCTAGTCCACTTTTAGAGTTTCCATTGCAATTAGGGTTTCACTTCATTTTTACTATTTTAAACCCTAACTTTATGCAATTACTCACAAATCCTAACTATCTCATCTTATTCTTCACGAAAGATATTAAGGTTACCTTTTAACAGCATATAACCTTAATTTCAGATTAAAGGCACAATTAGCCATCAATTAAGTCCATTATGCTCTTCATACTAAAACTACCAATTTTATCCTTTTAATTCATGACAAGATCATTGGGCCCAATTATCATCTTTGGTTCCTTTCGGATTAACAACTCATAGTTCATTATGATCTAATTCACATATGAACTCTATTTATCATTAATTCCACCTTTATCCATTAGAACACCCTAATTACCATATTAAGGGTATTTACCCACAATTAGGAACTTTTATACTCAAACTAGCTTAGATCTATCATATCTCAAATTTAATCATGAATTTGAACAATTAAAGCCATTAAGAGTCACAATTATCATCATTAGGGTTTCAAAGCCCATTAAAGCATATTTATGCACATGAAATTCTAAATTAAACTAATTACTTGCAAAGTCCATCCTTTTTGTTCTTAATGTACCTTTTTACCATTAACAGGTTAATATCAACTTTAATCATCCATTAAACCCTACTTAATACATTAATCATCTCAAAATAGGGTTTCTTAATCATTAAAGCATCAAAGTTGATAACTTCTTTCAAATTTCAAGAGGAATTAGCCTCGAAAACCATTTTTAAGGAATTGCTCTCATTTTTCTGAGAAAAATACATGATTATATGTACCAATCCCAGCTACCATTATTTAGATATGAATTTTGCAAGAATTACCTTTTTGGACCAATGGCAGGCCACCACGTCACCAAACCCATGCAACATCGCTTGTTTGGAAAACATAACGAAAAGACGTATTTTCCCTTGGTTAAGTGACTGGCGCTCCAGCCCGCTAAGGGGCATTTTTGTCCAAACATGTTCTGGTCTTCTTCTTCCTCGTAGATGCCCTACTCCTGCGCCCTAGCTACGATTAGGGTGGCTTATCTTCCCCTTCCTGGACCCAAAGGGCACTAAGGGCTTCCGTCCTGCCTCCAACACACTCCATCACGCCTGCCCAAGCTTCGAGCGATGGCCCGGATGGCCGGGTGCAGGGCGCTGGACCTGGGATCTGTGGCCATGCTGTAGTTTATTGTGAGACCATTTCCCACCTCTCCAAGGCATGAACCTCGACAGAACTCATAGCCCTACCTCCGCTGCATCCCCACACATCCAAGGATGCCCTCCACTCATGGCCAACCCTACTGGTTCAGGTTGGTCGGGTCTACAACCTGTGGTCGGCATTGCAGCCGTGTTGCGGCCGTCGTGCATGTGTTAAAGCCTAAGGATGATGGTTGAGATCCTCTCCAGCCACGCGGGGCGCTGAACTGCAACGTGATGACCTCCTAGCTTCTTGTTACCCCAGGGGAAGCATGATCCACATGGCTAGGGTTGAATGAAGAAGACAAAGGAGAAGAGGGAGAGAGATACGTGGGATCTCACTTGAACTCGAGCCAGAGGCTCTACCCCTTATATAGGGGAGGGTATCCATGCCCTAAGGTGTTCATCCACAAGTCAAAGAGTTCTTTTCCCAATAGGAACCCAAGTTCCTTCATTAGGAAGCAAGCTTCTCTCTCCTAATTATCTTCTTAATAAAGTATACTTTTTGGATATTTAGGAATTCGAAAATCCTCTCTCTTATTCTCTTTGTACTTGCCTTTTAATCCATTAGCACGAATTTCTATTTTCTTTTAGTAGGAAATACCTCCTTTTTAACAATGCCACCAAAATCATTAATTATGCATCACATTATCCTCTTATTTTGCATTATTGGTATTTTCTCTTTCTTTTTCTTCATTGGGGCTCCTTGGATCCCAAGAAACTCTAATATTTCGAAATCCTTTTTAGTGGATACTCATTATCCTTCTAGATGCATCCATATCCATTATTTGACATTCTCTTATGTATTTCTATATTAAATTATCTCTTTTTGAGGATTTTTCTTTATCTTTCTTTTATTTTCCTCATTGGCATTATATTTAACATTAGGAATCCTTTGGATACGTAAATCCACCAAGGATAACTTAATTATGCCTCCTTTCTCTTATTTCCCACTTTTATCATTGTTTCCAATTTCTTTCTTAATAAAGAAATACTTAATTGATCTTTTCTTTTCTTGTTGCATCATCTTTACAACTTTGGACTCCTTAGAACTAAGAGGCACAAAATCCAACTTTGGATTATATTATTTTGCCTTCTAGAGGTTTCTACATCCTTCTTTTCTCTAATTCTGAATTATTCATTTACTAATTTAATTTCCTTATTATTGGGCCCAATAGCCATTCAAGCCCCCAAAACAACCAAAAAAGCTATTGTAAACGAAATCCATTTATTCCAAATAAATTATTTCCTTATTTGTTCAAATATTTTTAATAGGAGAAATTACATTTCTCACCAAAAGAACCCAAAAATTGGGGTTGTAACAATAATCCACTACCTCCAGAAATCGAAGAAGAACACGAGGAACACCACTCATATGGTCAACGCCATGCGAATGAAGAATGTGAAGGGGAGCGACACCATCACGAGCACCACCACCATTGCACCAGAAGACACAAAAGGAATCATCATGACCACAATCATGTCACAGTAACAACAGAGAGGAAGATGAGGAAGAAGATAAAATGCTTAGAGAATTGGATGCTATAAGAGCCAACAAGTCAAGATGCCCAATCGTCATCCCACGATTCAGTTCAACTAATTTTGAGCTAAAAACTACCATCATCTTAATGATTCAGAACAAGCCTTTCCAAGGGAAATTGAAGAATGGAAATCCTTACCATCATCTGGACACCTTCAAAAACATGTGTGACACCATCAAGATAAGGGGGTGCCTCAAGAAGTTATACCTTGCAAATGATTCACTTTTTCTCTAGAGGATAAAGCTCTATCATGGTGTCTTAACCCCCCTCACTAGTCCATTGATAGATGGAGGCCCCTTACTAATTATTTCATCATTAAATTCTACCCCACTGAGAAAACCATTTGAAATAGAAAAAAGATCACTTCCTTTGTGCAAAAGACTAGAGAAAATCTTCACAAAGCTTGGGAACGGTATCAAGAGTATCAAACAGATTGTCCTCATCACAACTACCACAAGGGTTTTCTTGTGACAACATTTTACAATGGGCTAACTCCCACAGAGTGGACTTCACTGAATGCTTCCATCAGGAGTGGTTTTCTTAGAAAGAAGCCAACGAGAACTATGAAGATTATTGACAACATGGCTATATAGAAAGAAGGAATGGAGTACAAGAGAAGTGACAGAGGCTTAGCCATGAAGGCTAGCTCTAAAGGACCTTCAGCCGAAGACAAAACTCTGGGAACTGTCACAGATCAAATTCAGAAGATTTCAATAGATGTCAAACAAATAAAATACTTTGGAGGCAAGGGCAAAAAACCTTTTGAGAAATTCATGAAGTGTGTTACGTGTGGCGAAGGAGGTCATGGGATCAATAACTACATCTACACACATCCAAAAGATAGTGAAGAGAGCGAAAGTGAAGAAGAGACAAAGAATGTCTCTTATTAAAGTTTTAAAAGACCAGATCACCCTGGTTTCAATTATGGAAACGTAGGTGGACCGACTCAGTATACCAAAACTACCAACTATCAAAATAACAAGAACAACTATAAGGATCAGTATCAAAACAAAAATACTACTTGCCAAAATCGAGAACAAAATCAAAGTTTAAATTAGGCCAAGGATAGCAACCATCCCGACATGATAGCCAGTTATTTGATTTGTGAAAAGGCAGGCGTCAGCAAATGACAAACTCACCCAAAGTGCCATCAACAACTCGGGGGTGTTAACCATGATGCAAACCCATATGGTGGATATGCAGACACATCAATGACAAATTGATCAACAATTATCCTAGCTAGCCGAGCTCGTAAAGAATCCTCAAGGGAAAATCTTATCAAACACAAAAACAAAGAAGATGGCTACTCTTCAATAAGGAAAAGTTGTGGAGAGGGAACAAGAAGAGATTCATGAAGAAGGAGAAAAGGTTGTTGAGCCAAAGACTAAAGCCAATATATTAGAGGAGGAATCCAAAAAGGAAGAGCCCGCGAGCAAAGACAAGAGTGAAGGAAAAAAAAACTACAAAGACTAAGAGGCTAAATCTAGCTAAAGAGGTCTTTAAACAAAGAAATCGCTATTCCCCAAGAGTCCCATTCCCCTACAAGTTAATCAAGGCCCACCTAAAGAAGAAATATGAGAAGTTCATGGAGGTAGTAAAGGAATTGCACCTAGATATTCTGTTTCTAGATGCAATTGAGGAAATGCCTACCTATGCTAAATTCTTCAAAGACCTCATTATGAAGAGAAGGAGAGGTGATCACATTGAGACAATACAACTAGAAAATATGTTGAGTGCATTTGTTGAATCTACAATGCCCATAAAAAAGAGACTCAGGAGCATTTACTATTCCTTTTAATGTTGGAGACAATCTAGAAAGAAATGGACTAGCTGATATAGGGGCAAGTATCAGTGTAATGCCCCTTTCTTTAGCCCAGAGGCTGGGACTGACAGACATGTATGAGAATTCAGTCACCTGACCATACCTTTACGAAGCCAGTGCGTGTGGTTGAGGATGTCTAAATCTGTGTCAGACGATTCTTTATACCCTATGATATAGCAGTGATTGACACCGTTAAAGATACACCATGCCCCATGATATTTGGAAGACCATTCCTCGCCACTGGGAGAGCCCTAATAGATGACACAGAGGGAATCATGACTCTCCATGTGGGTAGTGATGACATGAATTTTCGTGCACATGATGCCATGAGAGGACCTCCACTGTTTGAGTCAGCCTATTTTATGGAAAGTTATACTCAATATTGCAAGGAAGTACAAGAAAGCAATGTGATTGTCGACCCTCTCATGCAGGCCTTGATAAATCCTAATCCCAATCTATAAAATGTTGAAGTAGTTGAGATTATGGATTACTTGAATCAACATGAGGAGGAAGGTCTTAGTGATGAAGAAGGTATTGTAGAAACTATAATGTATGCCTCATTGGAATAGACACTAGAGGAAAAAGTTTCACCCATGCCCAAACCAGAGGAAAAAGTTGCACCCATGCCAAAATTGGAATTAAATCCACTACCGGATGGACTAAGATATGAATTCCTAGATGCTGATGAAAGAAACCCTTTTATCATAAACTCTTCTCTAACAAAAATCAAGAGGAAAAGCTAATGAAGGAACTCAGACTGTGAAGGAAATCTCTAGGATATTCTTTGGAAGATATCAAAGACCTTAGTCCATCTATGTGCATGCGCAAGATCAATATTGACGAAACTAGTAAACCCCATCTCAGCCATTAAGAAAATTAAATCAGATGCTTAAAGAAGTTGTAAAGAAAGAAGTAATAAAGCCACATGATGCAGGGATCATCTACCCCATTAGTGATAGCAACTGGTTCATCCTGATCCATGTTGTACCTAAGAAAGGTGGAATGATTGTAGTTCGAGGAAGCAATTGGGATGAAGTTGCCACTCGGATGGTTACTGGGTGGAGGATGTGTATCGACTACTGCAAGCTCAATACCGCCACGAGGAAAGACCACTTTCCTCTACCTTTCATTGACCAAGTTCTAGAAAGGCTTGCGGGACAGTCCTACTTTTGTTATCTTGACGGGTACTTGGGGTTCTATTAAGTCCCTTTCCACCCAGATGGTCAAGAAAATATACTTTCACTTGTGTCTATGGAACATACGCCTTTAAAAGAATGCCTTTTGGGTTATGTAATGCGCCTGCTACCCTCCAAAGGTGCATGATATCCATATTCTCAAATTTTTTGGAAGATATAATGGAAGTATTTATTGACGACTTCTCAGTATATGGACATGACTTTGGCAGATACCTTAAAAACTTTTCAAAGGTCTTGCAAAGATGTGAGGAGAAGCAACTTGTGCTGAATTGGGAAAAATGCCATTTTATGGTGAGAGAAGAAATAGTGATCAGACACAAAATTTTGAGAAAGACATGGAAGTAGACAAAAGTAAGGTTGAATCTATATCAAAGTTACCCCTGCCAAAATCCATCACAGGAGTAAGGAGTTTCCCCTAGGGCATGGTGGATACTACAGGAGATTCATCAAAGATTTTTTAAAGGTTGCAAAGCCATTTTCAAGACTCATTGCTAAGGATGTGGAATTTGATTTCTCTGAAAAGTACCTTGAAGCATTTGAAGTCTTGAAGAGTGCCTTGACATCGACTCCGATGCTACAAGCACCTAATTAGGATTTTCATTTTGAAATCATGTGTGATGCCATTGACTACGACGTCAAAGCTATCCTTAGACAAAGGAGAGAGAAGAAGCACTATGTAATATATTATGCTAGTAGAACTCTCAATGAAGCTTAGGTAAACTACACCACTACCGAGAAATAAATTCTAGATATAGTATTTTATTTTGACAAGTTTAGATCCTATTTGATAGGATCGAAGGTGAAGGTGTACACAAACTACATGGCCATAAAGTATCTCATGCAGAAAAAGGACACAAAGTCAAGACTGTTGTGACGGGCTTCGTTGCTATAAGAGTTCGATCATGAGATCATAGACAAGAAAGGAACGGAGAACATATTCGCTGACCACCTATCAAGAATATTATTCACTAAAGAAAATTAGGTACCAATAAAAGACAACTATGCGAATGAGGCCTTGATGATGGCCAAGTCAGTCAAACCAAATCTGCCTTAGTTTGCTGACATCTGTAACTATTTGGCATGTGAACAATTACCTCCTGAGATAACTTACAATAAAAACAAGAAGCTTTTCTTTAGTCTGAAGAATTATTACTGGGATGATCATCTGTTGTTTAAGAGGTGTTCTGACAATTTATATTGACATTGTGTGCCAGAAGAGGAGGTGCCTCAAATCCTCAAATCATTCCTCACTCTAAGGAGGTCACCATGGAGGTGAAAGGACCACTGTTAAGGTCTTACAGTCAGGCTTTTATTGGATGACACTATTCAAGGATGCCATCTCATTTGTAAAAGCATGTAGAAAATGTCTGCTTGAAGGAAATATTACTAGAAGAATGAGATGCCTATGTATGACTAGGTGGAAGTAGAGATCTTTGATGTCTTGGGAGTGGATTATATGGGACCCTTCCCCTCCTCTACAGGAAAAAAGTACATTCTGGTCACAATATATTATGTCTCCAAGTGGGTAGAAGTCGTAGCAAATCCCACTTATAACTCTAAGGAAGTTGTGAGATTATTTGAGAAGATCATTTTTCCTAGATTTTGGGTTCCCCACACTGTCATTCGTGAAACAATAGTTTGAAGCACTGCTAAAGAAGTATGGTGTCAAGCATAAGGTCTCCACATCATACCACCCCAAACATCATGACAAGTCAAAATATTAAACTGATATATTAAGCATATATTAGAAAAAACCATTGGCATGACCCGCAAGGACTGGTCCATGATACTAGATGCCCTATCGGTGTATAGAACTGCTTATAAAATGCTGATAGGGACAACCCCAACCTGCTCATCTATGGTAAGTCATGCTATTTTTCTAGCAGAACTAGACACAGAGCCCTTTGGGCCATAAAGTTCTTAAATATGGTTCTGGACAGGGATAAAAAAGGTATTTGTAGCTTCACGAGCTGGAGGAACTGAGGCTGCATGCCTATGAGAATGCCAGCATCTACAAGCAAAAAAAAATGTGTGGCATGATGCCCTCATCAAGCACAAGGATGTTTCAGAAGGAGATGAGGTTCTACTTTTCAATTCAAGAATCATTCTATTACCAAGGAAACTCAGATCCAGATGGTCTGGACCCTTCTCTGTTGTCAAGAATTACCCATCAGGGGTGATGCAGATTACTAGTGAAAAGACTGGTGCTTTAAGGTGAATGGGCACAGAGTCACAAGATATTATGAAGACAAAGATTCTGTAAGAAGATCCAAACTAGACTTAGAGGATCCCAGACCAGCTCCAGCTAAACAACAATGAGAAGCCAGAAAAGAGAGTCAAGCTAAAGACTTTAAATTAACACTTCTTGGGAGGCAACCCAATGATTTTAGATTTTTCCTATATCGTTCATGTCCACTTTTTCATTTTAGTATTTTAGTTTAAAGCCCTAGTCCTATTATTTTAGAAAGTAATTGAATCTTACCCAAAATTATTCTATAAAAGGATTTCAATCTTGATTATTAGGATTTGCATATAATGAAATTTATGAAGTTCATGTATATATCCCTAAATTATAGGAGCTACATATGCAAGACCATTAGTTCATCTCAACCATCGGTTGGTAGTTGGAGGGCCCACCAACTGATACAACATGTTGCCATACCATCGGTTGGGTAAGGCACAAGTTCTACTAGGTGATTGAATAAAACCCCCACTGGACGTCAGTTGCAGACGAGCCATCGGCTGGCAAGCGTAGACATGCCATTGACTGACAAACGAAGGAGAGACATCATATGTTCAAGGAACCTTTGTCGAGCCATCAGTTGGTGGTCGAAGAAACTGAAAAACCCACCTAAAAACCCAGTGGAAAGGCAAGTGACAGAAACCTATAAAAGGAGGAAACTAATGACTTTTTCCTTCTATTAAATTATTTAGAAACCGGGATTAAACCCTAGAAGTAGCAGTAGAAGACGCTGAAGTGACAGAAGAAATTCTCCCCCACCGTAAAGGATGAATGAAAGGAAGACACCTCTGACAAAGAAAAGGACGACAACACACCACCTCTAGAACGTCATCGAGTAGAACACTGAGCGACGACAAGGTAACCCCTAAAAATTCAGAATTTTCTTGGGTTTACACTGTTGTTGCCGCCCTAATTTTCTTTACCCCCTTTCTTTACGATTGTCTGAACCACCGTACAAAGGTTAAGACATCATTCACCATCAGGTGATTATCTGAAACCATCGGTTGTGGTATCTTCACCACCATCGTTTGCCCCTTTGGCATCTTCCCTAACCACCGACTATTATGAACACCAATCAATGTTAACCCTAGCATTTGTAAACCTTTGGTTATGCCATTGTTCCACCTCAGATTTCACCTCTCAAACCAACACAGTTTCTTCTATCAATGCCCGTACACCATCTGTTATCCTTTCGTTTTCCTCTCTTCACCGTCCATTTCCCTAATCATCATCTATTCAAACCATTGGTTGGTGTGGCACCACCACCAGCCATCAGTTGTCACTTCACCTTCCCCCCATCTGTTGTCCCGACCATTAGATGACTCGGTCACCTTTTCCTGATTAAAACAACCATCAATGGAGGGAAACCACTGACTATTCTACCCTTCACCTATTCCCCACTTTTCACTTTCAGTTGTTATTACCACTGTCTGTACACTGCCATCACCAGATCAGATGTCTTTGCCTGATTGACCACCTTTACCTATTCTAATCTCTTCACCACCGCCCAACCTCGCCTTCTCCTATTGGTCTTCTTCACCTACCATTCACCACCACATGTTTAGACTTATAAACTCCGGCTAATGTGCACCAAGGTAGTCTTCAACCTTGGATCCGCCATCAGTAGAGGGAATTGCCGCCTATCTGTCCCACTGTCTGATTCCCTTTCCACCATCAATTCCAACCTTTGGTTGAGGCCATAGGTTGTTACCTTCAACTGTTGTTTTTACTATTTTAATGCTAGCTGATACCTTCAGTTGTTAGTGACCAATTTAATTGCTTTGCCAGATATTTATTACTTAGAAACTACCAAACCAATAACCTAACATATTACCATTTCCTTTTACCCATGTAATTAATCTAGCTAGAGATATTAAGTGTACCTACAAGCATAAGATGGCAGGAAAGAAGGGAAAAACCCAGGGACATGAATCTAAATACTCCAAGAAGGTGAGAGACTCAATGACCACAAAGGAGATAGAAAGAGTGGAGAAACTAAAAGTTGAACATACAAGATACATCGAACAACATGGAGAACCCACTCCTAAAAGCATCAAGGCAAGGCTAGAAGCGAATAAAGAAAAGATCTTGGTCGAGCCAGTCCAGGAGAAATTAGAAGAGGAGGAAGAATATATATGGACAAAAGTCTTTGAATACACATCGTCAGAGGAGGTGCAGAATCCAAAGAAAAGATCTACACCAGAGACTAACCAGGAGCGGACCAAGAAAGCGACCAAGATATCTGAGGAGAAGGAAATGATGAAGACCACCTATGTAAAATCAATTGTGCCTACTTTCATCCCAAACCAATCAACATACGGAAGAAGAAGAAAACAACTGGACAATCAATTAGCACCCTGAGATGAAGAGCACCATGAAATGTGGTGTGAAATATTTACTAGGAAGAAATAAAAGGTGACCAGATATGGTGACGTGAATACCCTGGAGCAATTGTAATATTCCAGAGGGTGAAATAGAGCTTCGATCAGCTGGGAATATATAGAATCTATTTCACAATCATGACTTCTTATGATGAACTGACACATGAATTCATGTCCTCCATCATAAAGTTGCATGTGGAAAATGACGAAACTACAGAGTGTGAGGGTGAGTATAAGCTACATGTTAGGATCATGAAGCAGGACTACATTTTAATTGAGAAGTGGATAAACACAGTCTTCTCAGATTCATCCAAACAAGGAGAACATGCTAACAAGGCACAAGGAGATAAAGATGCAAAGGGCTTCGGAACTGATAAGACCTAGGAAAGGCTATCAAGAGATTTGAAATACAGCTCAGGGCAATCAAAAGTCACAATGATGCATCCAAACTTCATGAAAGTAGTGCACAAGATATTTGCAAACTCCCTAACCCTTAGATCTGACATAGAGAATGTAACTGTAACACCCCACTTTTCACAACATGTAAACATCACTGAGCGGAAGCTCTTTACTCAAGGGGGTGTCACAAACATGATATTCATTTGCAATTTGAATAAATAGAACACTTTGCATTGAAAGGAATCTGATTCATACATAGTTCAAGATAGGAAAACTACATCAAATACAATTAATCTACTTTAGTAGAAAGACTAAACATGATATACATTCTATCTAATCTTCGGATCATCTTGGTAAATGGCACCCCACTAGGTTCTTTCTTCTTGAAGTTTCCTTGAACTAATACTTGCATGTCATGTAACTTCTTCCTCCTAAGCTTGCTCCTTATCTGTGGGCATCTCGCCCCCATCCATGCATAAAACCAATTGGTAAGTGGAATTGAACATATTATAATATAAAGAAAACTTGAAAACTTGGAAATAGACATTAAACATTAAACATTGAAAAGATCAACAATTACTTTTAAATATCTTTTATCTTGACCTATATAAGGATCCTCGAGTTGCACATATGTGCCTCTTCTCTTATGCACCGAAGTGCCTCTTGGGTTACACCGAAGTTCCTCTTCTCTTATGCACCAAAGTGCCTCTTGGGTTTTGCTCCGAGGAGCCTCTTAATGAGGACCTTATATGAGCCATCTTTTACATTATCTTTCTCTTGAAAAACTCTTACTTTGCTCTTAAAACTTAACTTTAATTTTACTCTTAATATTCATGAAGATGATACAATAATAAGAACAATAAAACATTCAATTCAATTCATGGTACATTCATTGACTTTAAACAATTAAATAGATAAAACATTCTTAACATTCATTGCATGCATACATACATAAAACAAGCATTACTTATGTTCAATTAGAATGGACCACTTACCTTATACTTGGGGAAGATCTGATTTCTCTTCCTAGGTTTAGAAAATCCTACTCACATCCTTGGGGTTGGAAAACCCTAAGCATCCTATTCATAACATTCAACATATCAATCTATGTTCCATCTATCACCTAAAACCCTAATGTTGATACATGTGAATTATTAATCTTGAATTAGATCCAAGATGATCTTTTTATCCAAGAAGGTCATTCCTTACACAACAGGTCCAATTAATCATGTTATGATCATCAATTTCATTAATCTTATGAAATTAGGGTTTTAACATATGAAATCACAAAAAGATAACATTTTTACATACTTTTCAAGTTAGGATGGGAATCAGGACATAAAACTAATTTTATTGAACTCCTCGTATTTTTCTGAGTAATTTTCATATATAACTTATTTCCATCTGACATACCAATTAATTAATATAATTTTTTCAAGTTTTAACTTAACTAGCCAATCATAGCTTGCCAACTAGGCAGCCATGTCGGCAGGGTACAGGCCACACAGCAACGGCCAAGCCAATTGGCTTGTGCCTCGCTGGAACACGGCCCCGCCTGGGTTAAGCAAAAAGAAAAGGGGAGAAGGTCGATATTGCCCTTACCTCGCTGTAGATGACCGGAGGGCAGACTTGTCATTTCGGTTGAGGTTATCTTCAACCTCAGTCACACGAGCAGGCTGCTTGGGCAGTCAGCCCAGATGGTTGACTCTGGGCTACCGAGGCTCCGAGAGGAAACCGAGGACCCCGAGGCCTCCGCCTGGACACGTTGGACTCATTGATGGGTTCAATTGATGTCGGGGACGGCCGGAACAAGGAGAACGATGGGGGTTTTCTTCTGGCGGAGGCAGCATAAGAGAGAAGGAGTTAAGAGGGTGCTAGCTAAGGAATTGAAGGAAGGGATGGGACTGCGAGGTCGATAAGGGCCTCAAGGATCCAAAAGTATCGTCTCTGGGTGTGTAAATCCCTCATATACAAACACCGTTCTATGGGGTGGCCGGTGAGGTGCCTGTAGATTGGGAAAAACTTTTGTATTCCTCTATTGCAGGCCAAACCTAGGGTATATCTACTCGGAATCATCTCGTGGTCACAATGGGAAGGTTTCCGAGCATTCTCATTAACCAGGGTGAGAGAAAAGCATGCGAGAAGATAGTTGTGGACGTGTGTTAGTTTCCCGATTTGGCTGGAGGTTAGGGATGGTTTACAAACCGTCAATTTATGATCCAAAGGCCAGTAGGTGCACGTTACAAAGCAAGGGGCTGAGTCCTGGTTTCCTAATCATAATACATGACATTTAACACATTTCCCTCAACCCTTTTCACTTTAAGAAAAGCAAATAATTCATATCTCCTTCTCCTTAAATCTGATTGGTCCCAAATTTTAAAGGAAAGGTTTTAATATCCAAATCTATCTCTGGACAAGAATTGGGGCCGAAATACAAAAGATAAATGCCCTTTCCTTGCCCCTTAAGTAAAAGGCTTATTTGATTTATTTAAGTCGTATAATTAATGTATTTTTCATCCAAACTTGGCAAGCAACCCTATTTAGTTGTATAATTTCTTTAAATAAAAATATTTGAACCGAATTCAATTCATTATTTTCCTTTAACACCTTCTTTCTAGAAAATTCCATATTGTTCTCATTTAGTCACTTAACTTTAACTTAACACATTAATTGATTAGATATTTTGAAAAGGACTTTCCTTGGTGAATTATAGGGCCAAAATTCAAGATTATAATTTATCATCCTTGTCATAAATATTCTTTACCCTTTTTGAGCAACTATCATGGAAGGAGAGAGAAAAAAAATAGAGTAATTGTATTTATGAATTTTATTCTAAAAGCTATCAAAGGAAAGAAGGCTCCTTATTAAAAATCATTTAACAATTAATTTCACAATCTTTGTCTTACTCTCTCTTTCATCTCTTTTTAACATTTTGAAGATTAAGAGAGAAAAGGGAAGTCAACATTTATATCTTTGAATTACTTGTGACACATAATGCACCTAAAAGAAAGATGCATTATGAGTTATATTTTATTCCTCTCACTTCATTATATTTTAATAAATTTTCTTTTATGGCCCTTTTTACATTAAGACCCTCAACTATTTCTATTTACAAAAAACTATATTTTAAATTTCAAATTATTTTTTTTTAAACTTGGGATGTTACAGTAACCATATTAGACCTCCATATCATGTGGAGTCTAATGGAAGGGAAAGCCATTAATGGGGGCAAAATTTTGATCGATAAGTTGGCCTATGCAATGGGACTAGATGGCCCTCGAGACTTCTGCATGGGAGAGATAATAACGTACATCACACACCAACTGGGGTACCCCAAAAGGCTAAAGTATTTCGTAAGGTCAGAAGGAGATACACTGGTAGATGACAAGTATCTAGTTGTAGAAAATGTCCTAGCAAAGACACAATAGGGATACGCATACCGATTCTTTAAGACCAAGCTCTTATTCCCTCTCCCAAAATTAGAAGACTATGATTTAAAAAAGTTTTTCTTCAAGGAATACGAGAGATCAAGACTTGTATCTAGAAAAGGTGCAAGCACCAACGAACAAGAAGATAGAAGAGAAAGCAACAAAAGGAAGTGGTCTCAAAACAAATAATAATGAAAAGGTCATTGATGTAAGTTCCTGACAAACCAACAAAGAAACCTTCTTCTCAAAAATGCATAGACCTAGAGACCGAAGAAGTAGAAAAGTCTACTGAAACTCCTTCCCTAGAAGCAGTTGAAGGTAAAGGAAAATCAGCCATCCTTGGTGAAGCAACGGCAAAACTAGCCATTCTGGAAGTAGGCAAAGGGGAAGAGCCTAGGAAGAAGAACAAGGTGGAGATACATGAGAAAGAGGCCCCATAACTTGAACAAATCATACACTTGAGCAAAGAATCTTCTAAAGACAATGAAGAAGCTCGTGAAGTAAACTCTATGGCCAAGAACCAACATAAAATGATGACTGTGATAAAATTCATGGAGATAAGGCAAGAGATTGACGACCTCCGTGAGATCGCCTCCAAATCCATTCTAAATTACCCGAGTATAAATACAAACATGTCACCACTAACTACATGTGTACAAAAGATGACTTTAGACATCCAACCTATCCTTAACCTACCTTTCCAAATGTAACAACTAGCGGCAAATCAAATGTAGATCATGCAAGCACTAGTTGGAGTGAAAGATGACCTAGCCAACCTGTGCAAGGAATGTGATGAGTTGTGGAAGAAAAATATGAAGCTATGAGAGGAAGCTTCAAAAAGAAAGGAGGACCCCCCGGCAACCATCAACACCTCTATTGAAGTAAAATAGACAACCACTACTGGATGTACATCAGAAACTGACTTCCAACTTAGGGTAGACTTGCTAATGGAAAAGATGCAGACAGGGCAGGAGGTGCTCCAGGCTAAAACAACCACATCTATATGCACTTAACAACTAGAAGAAGTGGTGCCAATAGAACAAGCAAGCAACAAAGGAGTGCCCATTGAGGGATATGACACAGCCACATCCCTAGCCTCGCCAGGGCACTCAACCAACAACAATGAAGATAAGGGGCTCGAAGCACAGTCAAAGCAAAGCACCCTTCCATCATAGAACCTACAATCCCCACTAAAAAAGAAGAAGTAGTGGGAGAGAATGACGTTGGGATGGTACAACCCGAAGCAAGTGGGGAGGTCATTGAAACAACTAAAGATGTAATGGTTGGGCTTGACCCACTATTCAGCTACAAGGTCCCACTCCCTCCACCTAATTATGACAACTTTATGAAAGAAATACTTTGGGATGAACTAATAACATGTGGAGGATTCTCTATCTCTTTTGAGAGAGAAATACAACAAATGATATTTGAAGAGGATACTCGAAATTCCTAAAACCAACAAACCATGTCTTCCCTGAACCACCTACAACTTCAAAAAACGTGAACACCTCACTCTCTCCTACACCGCCTCCATTGCCATGTAAGATGGCTAAAATGGATATGTCTTCAGTTATCGGCATGCGCATATAGGACATCCATGTCCTGGCTGACATCCTCAATGAAACAAAACCAGGACATGATATCGTCTACAAAAACAACCAATACAACCTGAAAAAGGTGATCTACATTCTGCTTTTGTACCTTAGACAAACATAAGAAGAACTCTTTTTAAGATCTTGTGTGGGACAATAATCAAGGAGTACCTGAACAAAGATAAAGATGGGCCAGTATTTAATGCAACATCTAACCTGGAATCACACCTACTCAAAGAAAGAGATGATACCACATCATTTCATGAGCTGTAGGATGCCCTAGATAGAAGTAGATCCTTGAAATTCATCACCATACCCTTCAAAGACTTCAACCATTGGCTACTCACAGTGGTTGACTTATCTGAAAAAAGAGTTCTCACTTACAACTTTAGCGCCAAAGACCTACCCTGCGAATAAATGGTCTTTGAAAAGGAAGACCACAGAACGATATAAGAAATCCCATCCCGCCTGAAAAGACTAATACAAGGGGTAAGTAGATGGTATCTTTGTAACTAGAAGAACATTTTTGTTGAAAGAAACTTTGCTCAAGAAGGAAAAGATTTAGGGGACAACACTTTTATATCACTGAGCATAATTGAGGCCATTAATAAGGGAATCCCTATGGAACAGATCATCAATGAAGATTTCCACACCTTGTAAGGAAAACATGACATGGAAATCATTCATGATAGAAGATTCTTCTTTGACAAAAAAAGGCAGACGTACCAAGGTGTATTACTCTCTTATTCATATGCCTAAAAAGACACCTTGGAAAGAGGAGCTTAGAAATCTCATGGCTACAGAAGAAGGTCTAGAAAAGGTAGAAAGAAGGACCTCATCAGTTGCACCACCATCTTCCCCACCGCCACCCAGTGCGAAAGATGTACCTTATACACATGCTGAGAGGGAATCACCTCCACAAGTCCTTGAAATCCATGTGGAAGGCGAAACATCGACATCAAGCTCGACACAAAAGGAACCTTTTTCAGTTCCACCTTCTACCGACATCATAATAGTATAAATTTCTAAACCAGAAGACAACGACGTCAATGAAAACATAGTACACCTGAAGATAAAGAACAAGAAGCTGACACGCTAGAAGGACCACTACCAACTAATGTGATAACACCTACTTTTGAGAACTTTGATGAGCTAGCATGCTATGGATTATCTATAGAAGAACTCCAATTCCTTCTCAATGTACTTCGACTAAGGGAGGATGACTTTGTGGTTATTTTGAAAGAGAGAACGTACAAATCTTGCTCCTAGACCTCCATGATATTTTGACAATAGAAGGATACATGATAAAAAATGTCAAGATGGCTTGTCAACTACTTCTGGCTGATGATCTCACCAATTTATATATGACATTTTATGAAATATTGGGAGACGGCGTATTAAAAATGAATCAGGTGAGATACATAGACTGATAGAGTACTTAAAGTACAACGTTCCCCGATGAGAATCTATGCTGATCTTACATGATGGACACTGGGCACTACTAGCAGTGGACACCGTCAACAAAACATCCATCTTCTATAACAACTCTGATACTATGTTTATTACAAAGTGCACAAAATATCACAAAACCATCAACAAAGTCATTTAATAAAGAGCCACCCTGGTTGCCAACAAGATTATAGAGTTGATCAGATTTTTTGGCTATAGCGTTCCAGCTGATCGCAAGTTCGAGAAACCGCAGTTCTATCATAGGTGTCCACAACAAGAACCTCTTTCAAACGACTGTGGATTTTATGTACTTTATTGGATGTAGATGTTTGCTACGTCAAATCAAAAGGTTGAACAATAAGAGGATCACAACTACCATCTCCAAGGTCAATATGCTATGAAGATCCTAGATTAAGAATGGTCAATCACACATAATGACCTATAATTTTCCTATTCTAGATCAATCTCATTCTTTGACATCCCGTAGATAGGGTGGACATTAAGTTTGGGGGGGAAGGGTCTGAACATGCATATTTGGTACGTCTCTACTTTGACAATGATTGCATTCTATTCTGCTTAACAAATTTTGACAAATTTTCGACAAATTTTGATCGGCCTAATTGGCCAATTTTGACTTGGCATTTGTACATGCCCATAAATACTTTTGCTAAAATCTTGATATATAGGTAGTTTAAAAAGGGCAAAGTTTGAATTTAGTTTTCTAGGATTATGTCATAACTCCAACTCTTAGACTTTCTTGTCTTTAGGCTAGCTCTTAGTGCAATTATTTCAAGAATGACAGATCTGCGCTTCCAAATATACCTAAAAGTTTTTGAGTGTGATAATGTCCTAGTGTCAGCTTAACCTCAAGATAATGTAAAATGAACATGTATGTTAATCAACCAAGAAGAAATTTCAAAGAAAGGAGAACTCAACCTATTTCTCTCTTAATTGACACCATGATCCCAAATACATGTAGAAAAGTAAATAACCCTGGAAAATGAGGATACAACTACCTCTTCTAGTTGTAAAATCCTTGCTTTAGGATCAAAAGAGGAACGACAACCCAACTCTCCCTAAAAAAAGTATCATCCCAACTACCTCTTCTATTGCCTCCATCGATGAGAAATAGAACCAAGCTATCAGTTGTGGCCATTGTTTGGTCTCCATCGGTGTATCCCTGGGTCCCTTGCTTCAACTTTCCTTTCCTTCTCTCTCTGTATCTTCCTCCCTAGAGTACTCCATGTCTTTGTCCTTCTATAAATCTATCACGCTTCCCATTAACATGAGTGGCTAAACATATTGCTTGGGTTGGAAGTAGACACTAAGGCCCTCCCAACATGTATATACTTACATCCTTTTGAATATGTATGCTCTTAGCAATGGTTATCTCCATACTCTTGTTCTTAAATGCTTCACTTGCATGATTAGATACCATCTTGAGATGTATGATTTTTAATGCCTCGAAAGAGTAGTATTAGTCTTATATAAGTGTTATGGAGTTGCATGAATGCATGAAAATCTTGGAATGATAAAGCTAATGATCATATGGGTTGCTTTGTGATTGTTTGTTTTCCTTCTCAAGAGAGAGAGAGAGAGACAACCTTATAATCTGGATCTATCCTAAGCTCAAGAGAGTACGGAATAGACATATAAGATGATTTCTTGTAATCTTAATAAGGATATAGAAATGGGTGTGGGTATTGCATGTTGGTGAGAGACCTTAGTAGGTCCCAATCCAACATTTCATTCATACTTTGGTTATATCTTTCTTGTTTTATATTATTCTCTTGTTTTGTTTTCTTACCTTTGCTTTTCTTAATTTGTTTGGAGTAACATCATTCCAAAAGGAAGACCATCTTGACTACCACTTCGTTTGGTTTATTTGAGTTTAAGGCCCAATGTCCTTAACACAAACCAACCATGTCGTTGTTGTTTGACCCCAATCTACTACATCAGACCCCATATAATAGTTGGGGGGGCCTAACTGTCGAGTTATAAATCTAAGAGTCCAATTACTCTAGATATGCTTTATTTTGGAGGTGTGATTTAGGTCAGTCAATCATCTAAAAGATGTGGACAACCACGGGGTGAGACCCAATCCATCAATATGATATAGCAACTGATAAGATTTTATTTCATGTGTGTCTATTATGATCAAAAAAATAGAGGCAGATTGAAGAACAAATTGTAAAATTTCATAAGGAATAACCAATAGCAAATCACAATATGATGTTAAGAAAGTAATACAAGCAGTGTAGAAGAGAAATAAAAACAACCAATGTGAATCACTAAGTTACTTATGGCTTGATCACTTATTTTATTATCAAGCCATTGTAAGTTAAGGTGTACCCCTCAAACCACTAGCTAGAGACTATGAAATCCCCTAGCTCATCATATATTGTTTTAGGATTTTCAGTCTCCATAGGACCATGCCACGTTTTAGTTGGTGAAAGTACAAACAAAGTAGTGGGGGAATTAGCTAAACTGATTGGTAGAGAGATCATAATAAAGCCTACATTTTCAGACCTATCCCTGATACTCAAGTTATGACACCTCATCATATGGGTATAAATACCCAATAATCATTTTACATATCACATGTCACTAGAGATACAACCTCAATGATGTTCAATCTCATAACCATATTTAGATGCTAAATAAAAAACCTCTATCATCGACATAATCATCTATATATGACTTTAAGCTCCTTCTCACAATCCAAGATCACTACAATGTTACTTATTTCTCTATTCAGCCTCCCCAAACATTTAGATAGTTCCTAGAATCACATGCCACTACATGATAAGGGTTTAAATTGATTACTTAGATTATTTATTCATTTTGTATTTGTGATCAACCAAGGATATAAATAAAGAATATGGTTATTCTAAAACATAATCCAAGTATAAGAGTCCATTAGAATCCTATAAAGTTGATAAGATCCATCAAAGTACTCGTACATAATATAATTTCTCATTTTGGGCCATAACAAGGCCACCTTCATAAAGGTTCCAAATTTAACTCCAAAGTGCATTTATATTCAGATTACATACATAAAAAAATATGTAATATTTTAATGGAAGAACTCAAATATATGAGGGAGATATTAACAAAACAAGATTGTGCATAAAATTTCATTTTTATGTGTATAGATGCTATTTTGTGGTATTTATCCTATGTACCATGTGTTGGTAAGGTATGCCCGTAAAGCCAATTTAATGATGATAGAAATGTCATAATTACCTAAAATAATTTGATTAATAATAATAACATATATAAAGGCAAGCTCCAAATTCATGTTTCACTCAGGTATGAGATAATGAGGATACAAAGTGAATGTCTAGAGAATTAAATTACTCAATGACGTATGTTTTCAAGTTACTAACCTTGTGGATGAGATCATATGGATGTTAAGAGTCCAGTTGGGGTCAAATGAAGGTTCATGATGTTTCTGAATAGTTTCGATTGCACTTACTTGAGAAGCAAGTAAAATTAATATGTGTATTAATTAAAATCGAAATTTCCAAATTCGTGTGCAATTGGGAAACTACCAAACAACCATTTGGCAGTGTGAGACAACTGTCTTGCACACTAGACTACTATCTCACACACCAGATGACTATCTGAGTGTGCCATTTAACACACACACATACACACACACACACACAGATATATATATATATATATATATATATATATATATATATATATATATATTACTGACAAAGAGTGGCTCAAGTGGTCAAACACGGTGTCCCCTAACAAAAAGAGTGTTCGAATTCCAATTGTCACCTAGATTTATTACCTTCCTAAGCATTTGGCCTCTGTCACAGACGTGCGAGAGGGGAGAGATTGCCTCTCTTATATATATATGTATATATATATATATATATATATATATATATATATATATATGTATATATATGTATATATATATTATATATGTATATATATGTGTATATATATGTATATATATATATTTTATATACATGTATATATATATATTTATATATACATGTATATATATATTATATAAATATATATATATAATAGAGAGAGAGAGAGTCATGCTAGAATACACATGAATGTATTCGGAGCAGAATATACTGAAATAGTTTTTCATGATGCAATATTTTTTTTCAAAAAATCTAATCTATTGATCTTCCTAAACATCTTGTGAATAGCTCATATATAAAATTTGAGTCCATTTGGACATGTATAGCTCATGTTATGAAGACCACAAAAACTATGCATTTCAAATTAGGATTGGATTTGCTATCCAAAAAGGACTAGCGGCGCAGCTTGTTGCCCGCCTGTCCTCTTCTTCAATGTAAATCTTTTCGTGAATGAATGTGAAATCCACCAAAATTAGTTTCATGCGTAGATTTTGTTGCCCTCAGATGAGTACACTCATCCAAATGAGATCAAAATTTGTATGTAGCCTAATTATAGTATGACGATGAAGATCATTGGTTTAGATTTTGTAAAAAAATAATCTTGATATACAAACACCAATTGAGTGTAGCGTGTAATATGTACACTCGAGTGTATTCTGGCCTGACTCTCTCTCTCTCTCTCTCTCTCTCTCTCTATATATATATATATATATATATATATATATATATATATATATATATATATATATATATATAATATTGCTGTTTATGTTTAAATGTAGTGGGTCGACCATGACGCTCCTATGAAGATTAACAATATATATGATCAGCTAGAACAAACAAATATCTACATCTACTCCAATGAACTAGTTTTTTCTAGAAACTAAAACCAAATTTCTTCAAGAAAGGAGAATAAGATAACCCTATTGTGGAATAATATGTTTAAAGAACTAGAGAATCTTGAGAATTTTGAACCATTTGTGGATCAATATCTTCTTTAGTAAGTTTCCATATTATATTCATATGTTGAAAGATTATAACAAATGAAACATAACTTTAGTTAATCTATCATATAGTTTGATATGTATTGTAATAACCACATGGGAGTAGTTATACTATAATACTCAATTTTGGAAACCAATCATCACTCAATTTTCGGAAAAGGGAACTCGAGCGCTTGGAAAACGAGCTCGCTGGAAACTCAACAAATCAATTAGAGCCTTAACCTTAAACTTATATATGTATACTATCTTAAAAAGAGTGAATTTTTTATTTAATTACAATATTGCCACTAACTAATGAGGTCACGTTGTCTCTCCTTAACTCTTGCTTTTCTCTCCTTTAGGATTTTCCCATTTGTATGTTTTGTTGAACGTACACAGTCCATGCCGTCAAACTGTCCCACTCTACTTTTTTCTCGATTTCAAATAACCTCCACAATCCAACCCACACTCACATTTCCCATCTCCACTAACCCCCACCCTCTTCCCCATCAATATAAGTCATTCCATTAGTTAGTATGATAAGAAACCGAAAAGAATTTAAAGCCCAATAACCTCCCCTCTTCATAACGTATTCTCATTTATTCCCCAACAAGCTATTAATCTCCTATTTTTTCTTGAAAACTTAACAAATCATCCATATTCGAATTTTATTTTCTATACTACTATGAAAAGAGAGTTTTTTCAACTAATTACAAGCACACATTCCATTTTAACCTCCTCAGTCAATCATATTATACAATTTGAAATGATGTGTTCTCTATTCTTCTCACTCTTCTCACAATCATTTTCTTCATTTCTCATATTTTTATTGCATTTTTTCTCTTAATCACTTGCACATACACCACTTACTCAAGACACCTTCGACAAACAACACCCCATCACACATTTCAAAATAAATATGCTCAAAATAATATAGAACGGAAAAGCTAGTAGTCAAACGTAATAAATGTGTGTTCAGATTTAGATTCTCTCAAGACCACTAAACCACTTTCTCCACTCAAAAATCACTTTGTGCATAACACCTTACTACCCAAACTCATAATTCTCCTTTCTTAATTCTCTCACTCCGTCAAACTAATGTCTGTTCTTTTTTCTTTTCTATATTAGTCAAATCGAATTTTCCTCTTCTTTAGGTTTTTTCATTCGATAAAGCTACCTTTGTCTTAACAACTTTCCCTAATAAACCTCCAATGACCATGTCTTCTTCTAATAATAAAAATTCTTCCTTCATATTTATCTCTACTCACATATTTGAAAAAAAAGTCTCTTCCATTTATCTTATTTCTCCAACATTACTCCATAATAATCCTACAGTTCATAACATGTGCTCTCCTCCCACATTTTGTAGTTAGTTCCTATTTATGTTATGCCAAAGATAATAACCAAAAAAAGTAGGAAAAGAGAAATATCAAACTTAAACAACTATCAAGCCCACTCTGTCTTATTTGAACTCACCCCAACCCTTAATCTGCTCACCACATTCTTTACATCCACATCTCAAATGAAGAAGACCATCATCTGCAAGGCTTACGAAAATATGTTCCCACCACTATGGTTGTTAACAAGATCGTTCAAACACATAAATTAGAAGCTCTGCATTGATACTTCCACAATTCATATGTTAAGGAACTATTTTTATTTGAAAATGTTACTCAATGTTCTCGTGTGTAAAGTGCATCCATCTCTTCTATATATAACCATTTACCTATGGTCTAAAATGTTGTATGGCAGTTGCATCTATCCAGACAATCACTAGCATCACCATCAAAAGCCTGGCCTCCTGGAGTCAGCATTGCAAAAAGAGTGTGTGCTTATAGTTACACCGATACCAATTACGGCTTGGTAGTTACAATTAATAAGGGAGAACGACAATGCTTAAATCTTCAAAATTATGGCCTACAAAGTTCTACTCAAGTGCATGGTGATAAATATTTAGAAGGTAAGTTTGATATAGAACTTTCGCTTCTTCAACATCAAGGTACTCGAGGAGTAGTTATCTTGAATCTACGAGTGTACTTATTGTTCAGACGCCTTCAACATCAATCCTACAAAAACTACAATATCTACTTTTGTTCTTGTGTTCCTTATGCTCACCATAAGGTGCTCCTAGGCATACTAAGAGCAAGAAAATTCCAACAGGGTCAAAAACATTACATTCATTAGTTTCAAAGCATTATCACATTGCCTGGAAATAGTTAGCTTTATCTACAGGCGTTGCCTCCCACACTGGTTGTGGTTAGTGTAAATGTATGTGTCAGTCTATCAGGTATGTATCCTCTCTTCGAGAGTTGGGCATACAGCTTCAACTAAGCAAAATTTGTTGGTTGATGTATATTCGTCAGCTTATTCAATGTCATTGTTTGATGTGAAGTATTCATCTTCTATCTTTCTTTCTTTTGGAAGGCACAAAGACGTAAGATTCATTTCCATTTTGGTAATTAACAATATGTTTAATTGAATGATCTTTTTATTCCTTTACATATTATCTTGTCTTTTAACAATAAATTTGAACTATTGTCTTTTAACAATAAATTTGAACTATGCTATTCTCAGACATCTAATTGTCAAGATGTTGGAAGGTGCATTGAATGTGAAATCTACTTTGGATAGATACACTTTTGTACTAGCCTCTCAATATTTCCTTCTAATGTGATGTATTTCATTTCCATCATATAAGATGTCCAGAAAAAAGGGTCAGCTCTGCACCTTGCCTTTGTGCATGATCTAAACTATAATGCTAGAAATTATGGATAGCAGCATAGGATATCTTATCTAGACATGGGGAGAAGGATAAGCTGGGGAGAACTTCTAAAATGTTTCTTGAACTAAGTCTAACTTTTGATACTCTCTTAATAGTAAATTAAGTGCTACCGGGCCACATACTTTTTGGTAGGATTACAATATGGGACAAAGCAAGCTAATGTGTGTATGTACACTATTTTCCATTTGCCATTGTGTAACTTAATACATTATTGACTCACTTGATCTCCTAATGTATGTTTTTTCTTCCATGATTGCTATTAAAATTCTTATTATCCTTTTGTTAGTGTTCATTACTTTATTTCATTAGGAAGCAATCTATCCTTTTCTATAATTATTTAGACACCTGACACATAAAAATATATAGATAAAAAACTTATATGCGATGAAGAAAAATAAACTATCAATTTTTGAAACTAAACTATATAAGTTGCATTAATAGAAACACGACAATAATTTTTGACAACTACAATTAATGTTCATAAAGATTGTGAGTAACAAAATTAAAAATAGTTATGAACAGTCTTGCATACATCTCCATCAACTTATTTATGAAAAACAAATTCCAATAGTATTATGAATTACATTAATAGAAAATTGTATATAAGGTGGATAACTGTGGATAATGCATACAACATTGTGTATCAAAATATATAGAAAATATTGTGGCCAACAAACAGATTGTTGGGAATACACACACACACAAATATATATATATATATATATGGATTTTTTACGAGTATATGGTTTTACCCCAATATAAAACAAATTTATAAATCAAGTTTGCATGTTGTATAAAGTAATTCCCCCAAATAACTTTATGCCATTTAAAGAAACACTACCAATTAATTTACTATTTTCTATAAATGTTAATATGTAATTTAGTTTTATGTCTTTATTTGTTTAGGAATAACCTCCAATGATACCTTACCAATTCACTTACGTTGCTAGCATGCTCCTTTTTTACAACAACTTTCAAACGCCACTATGTGTGTTCAGAGGTAAAAAAAAGGAGCATGGTAGCAACGTAAGTGAATTGGTAAGGTATCATTGGAGGTTATTCCTAAAGAAATAAAGACATAAAACTAAATTATATATTAACATTTATAGGAAATAGTAAATTAATTGGTCATGTTTCTTTAAATGGCATAAAGTTATTTGAGGGAATTACTTTATACAACATGCAAACTTGATTTATAAATTTGTTTTATATTTGGGTAAAACCATATACTCGTAAAAAGCCATATATATATATATATGGCGTTCATTCATTGCCCGCGCGGGTAGCTTGGATTTTCGCTACCCGGCAGCCAAAAAAGTAACTCTCCTGGCTAAGAAAGTAACTTTGTTGTAAAAAAAGTAACTATGGTGTCAAAAAAGTAACTCTGCTGGACAAAAAAGTAACTCTGTACAAAATATACAGCAGATATATATAAGGACGGGTTTTTTTTATTTTGGAGGGGCAAATGATATTATTTTTGGCTAAATTTTTTTGGAGAGCTAGACAAAATAGTCCTCTACAATTGCGAAATTTTTTTTTAAAAAAAAGTGGTCGGAAGGGTGGGCGGGTAGCTACCCGCGCGGGCAATAAAGATGGGCCCATATATATATATATATATATATATATATATATATATATATATATATATATATATATATATATAGAGAGAGAGAGAGAGAGAGAGAGATATCTGTGTGTGTATTCCCAACAATTTATTTGTTGGCCACTACATTTTCTATATATTTTTGATATACAATGTTGCATGCATTATCCACAGTTATTCACCTTATATACAATTTTCTATTAATGTAATTCATAATACTATTGGAAAATTGTTTTTTCATAAATAAGTTGATGGAGATGTATGCAAGACCGTTCATAACTATTTTTAGTTTTGTTACTACACAATCTTTATGAACATTAATTGTAGTTGTCAAAAATTATTGTTGTGTTTCTATTAATGCAACTTATATAGTTTAGTTTGAAAATTGATAGTTTATTTTTCTTCATCGCATATGAGTTTTTTATCTGTATATTTTTATGTGTTAGGTGTCCAAATAATTATAGAGAAGGATATATTGCTTCCTATTGAAATAATGTAATGAACGCTAACAAAAGGATAATAAGAATTTTAATAGCAATCATGGAAGAACAAACTTACATTAGGAGATCAAGTGAGTCTATAATGTATTAAGTTACACAATGGCAAATGGAAAATAGTGTAGATACACACATTAGCTTGCTTTGTCCCATATTGTAATCCTACCAACAAGTATGTGGCCTGGTAGCACAGAATTTACTATTAAGAGAGTATCAAAAGTTAGACTTAGTTCAAGAAACATTTTAGAAGTTCTCCCCTACTTATCCACCTCCCCAGGTCTAGATAAGATATCCTACCATCCTACGCTGCTATCCATAATTTCTAGCATTATAGTTTAGATCATGCACAAAGGCAAGGTGTAGAGCTGACCCTTTCTTCTGGACTTCTCATATGATGGAAATGAAATACATCACATTAGAAGGAAATATTGAGATGTTAGTACAAAAGTATATCTATCCAAAGTAGATTTCACATTCAATGCACCTTCCAGCATCTTGACAATCAGATGTCTGAGAATAGCATAGTTCAAATTTCTTGTTAAAAGACAAGATAATATGTAAAGGAATAAAAGTATCATTCAATTAAACATATTGTTAATTACCAAAATGGAAATGAATCTTACCTCTTTGTGCCTTCCAAAAAGAAGAAAGATAGAAGATGAATACTTCACATCCAACAATGACATTGAATAAGCTGACGAATATACATCATCCAGTAAATTTTGCTTAGTTGAAGCTATATTCCCCACTATCGAAGAGAGGATACATACATGACAAACTGACACATACATTTACTCTAACCACAACCAGTGTGGTAGGCAACGCCTGCAGATAAAGCTGACTATTTCCAGGCAATGTGATAATGCTTTGAAATTGATGAATGTAATGTTTTTGACCCTGTTGAAATTTTATTGCTCTTAGTATGCCTAGGAGCGCCTTATGGTTGAGCAAAAGGAACACAAGAATAAAAGCAGATATTGTAGTTTTTGTAGGATTGATGTTGAAGGTGACTGAACAATAAGTACACCCGTAGATTCAAGATAACTACTCCTCGAGTACCTTGATGTTGAAGAAGTAAAAGTTTTATATCAAACTTACCTTCTAAATATTTATCACCATGCACTTGAGTAGAACTTTGTAGGCCATAATTTTGAAGATCTAAGCATTATCGTTCTCCCTTATTAATTGCAACTAGCAAGCCGCAATTGGTATCGGTGTAACTATAAGCACACACTCTTTTTGCAATGCTGACTCCAGGAGGCCAGGCTTTTGATGGTGATGGTAGTGATTGTCTGGATAGATGCAACTGCCATACAAAATTTCAGACCAGAGGTAAATGGTTATATATCGAAGAGATGGATGCACTTTACACACGAGAACATTGAGGAAAATTGTCAAATAAAAATAGTTCCTTAACATATGAATTGTGGAAGTACCAATGCAGAACTTCTAATTTATGTGTCTGAACGATCTTGTTAACAACCATAGTGGCGGGAACATATTTTCGTAAGCCTTGCAGATGATGGTCTTCTTCATTAAAGATGTGGATGTAAAGAATATGAGAGCGGATTAAGGGTTGGGGTGAATTCAAATAAGACAGAGTGGGCTTGATAGTTGTTTAAGTTTGATATTTCTCTTTTCCTACTTTTTTTTATTATTATCTTTGGCATCACATAAATAGGAACTAACTGCAAAATGTGGGAGGAGAGCACACGTTATGAACTATAGGATTATTGTGGAGTAATGTTGGAGAAATAAGATAAATGGAAGAGACTTTTGTTCAAATATGTGAGTAGAGATAAATATGAAGGAAGAATTTTTATTATTGGAAGAAGACATGGTCATTGGAGGTTTATTAGGGAAAGTTGTTAAGAGAAAGTTAGTTTTACCGAATGAAAAAACCTAAAGAAGAGGAAAAGTCGATTTGACTAATACAGAAAAGAAAAGAAAAAAGAACAGACACTAGTTTGACGGAGAGTGAGAGAATTAAGAAAGGAGAATTATGAGTTTGGGTAGTTCGTTTTTTTGTAAAGGTGTTATACACAAAGTGATTTCTTGAGTGGAGAAAGTGGTTTAGTGGTCTTGAGAGAATCTAAATCTGAACACACATTTATTACGTTTGACTACTAGCTTTTCCGTTCTATATTATTTTGAGTATATTTATTTTGAAATGTATGATGGGGTGTTGTTTGTCGAAGGTGTCTTGAGTAAGTGGTGAATGTGCAAGTGAGTAAGAGAAAAAATGCAATAAAAATATGAGAAATGAAGAAAATCATTGTGAGAAGAGTGAGAAGAACAGAGAACACAACATTTCAAATTGTATAATATGATTGACTGAGGAGGTTAAAATGGCATATGTGCTTGTAATTAGTTGAAAAAACTCTCTTTTTATAGTAGTATAGAAAAGAAAATTCGAATATGGATGATTTGTTAAGTTTTCAAGAAAAAATAGGAGATTAATAGCTTGTTGGGGAATAAATGAGAGTACGTTATGAAGAGGGGAGGTTATTGGGCTTTAAATTCTTTTCGGTTTCTTATCATACGAACTAATGGAATGACTTATATTGATGGGAAAGAGGGTGGGGGTTAGAGGAGACGGGAAATGTGAGTGTGGGTTGGATTGTGGAGGTTATTTGAAATCGAGAGAAAAAGTAGAGTGGGACAGTTTGACGGCATGGACTGTGTACGTTCAATAAAGCATACAAATGGGA